>BQNB010006343.1:38622-76117 GCA_026074375.1 Tanacetum coccineum
AGGCCTGATATAATGTTTGTTGTATGTGCTTGTGCAAGATTTCAAGTCACACCTAAAATTTCACATCTTCATGCTGTGAAAAGAATCTTTAGATACTTGAAAGGTCAACCTAAATTGGGCCTTTGGTATCCTAAGGACTCACCATTTGATTTGGAAGCTTATATTGACAGTGACTATGCTGGTGCAAGTTTAGACATGAAATCCACAACATGAGGCTACCAATTTCTTGGAAGCAGATTAATTTCATGGCAATGCAAGAAGCAAACTGTAGTTGCCAATTCTACTACTAAAGCAGAGTATGTAGCTGCATCAAATTGTTGTGGACAAGTGTTATGGATCCAAAATCAATTGCTTGATTATGGATACAACTTCATGAACACCAAGATTTTCATTGACAATGAAAGCACCATCTGCATAGTTAAGAATCCAGTGTTTCACTCAAAGACTAAGCACATTGAGATTAGACATCACTTCATCAGGGATTCATATGAGAAGAAATTAATTCATACTGATCACAATGTTGCAGATTTACTCATAAAGGTATTTGATGTTAGTAGATTTCAATATCTAATTGCAAGTATTAGAATGCTTAACCCCTGAAGTATTGATTAAGGGGAGGTTAGTTGTGTTGATATGCAGCGGATTTTGCACAAATAATGCTTGAAATGGAATGGAACAACAGCTAATGATGGAATTAAAGTTAGTGTTGTTGGACTAACTTACTACTGGTAAGTATAATTAGTTCTGCTGTTATAATTAATACTGTGAGCATTGAGTGAAAGCAAAAACAGATAGAGAGAAAAAGTGAGCTTAAAAGAATGAAGGGAAATCAAAAACAGACAGAGAGAATTGTAAGAAAAAAGAGATAAGAGATGTAGTGAGTTCAAAAACAGAAAGAGAGATCTGTGAAACAAAAACAGACAGAGTGATTCAGTGAGAAAAAGAACTGAGAGATAAAGTGAGAATAAAAACAGAAAGAGAGCTTGTGGGAATCAAAATTGATGATGGAAATGCTTTTTGGAACGAAATTGAGGTTAAAACTGGTAACTCAAAAGTTAATGCTGCTGGGCATTACTTAGTACTGCTAGGCAAAAGTTAGTACTGCTAGGCAAAAGTTAGTGCTGCCAGGCTACTTACTACTGCTAGGTTACCGTTAGAGTTACAACTGCTGAGGGTATTCTTTGACTATAAAATGAAAACTTCGCATATAGGTTTTCTTTAATACCTATTTAAGCACATACAATCACACCATATTCGTTATTAATCTTCTAATACTCTCTAAATTACAAACCCAAACTTAATTTCATCACCGACTTCAACAATTATCATTCATGGAGGCTCTAAAATTTGTTGATTCACACAACATGATTGCTTACTTGGAAAAATCCACAGAGAATGTTGATTTTGATGAGATACTGGACTTTCTAAATGCTAACCCTATTAGATATACCTTAACTGTAAGTCCTACTATCTATGTCTCTTATATTGAGCATTTTTGGTCTACTGCAAAGATCAAAATAGTCAATAATGAACGATAAATACATGCCAAAGTTAATGGCAAGACAATAGTAATATCAGAATCATCTGTGAGGAAAGATCTTCAATTTAATGATGAGGATGGTATTGCATGTCTCACAAATACCAAACTTTTTGAAAACCTTCAATTGATGGGATATGAGAATCTTTCTGATAGACTTACTTTTTATAAATCTTATTTTTCCCATCAATGGAAGTATCTTATACATACCATCTTGCAATGTTTAAGTTCAAAATCAATTGCTTGGAAAGAATTTGGTATAAATATTGCATCTGCAGTTATATGTTTAGCTAAGAATCAAAAGTTTAATTTTTTTAAATTGATTTTTGATGGTATGTTGAGAAACTTGGATCCTAATTCTAAATTTTTTTATAGTCTCCAAGGTTTTTACAACTATTTTTGAACAATCAGATTGAAAATCTTACACCATCTTTTAATGATGAGTATGATACACCTTCTCATACTAAAAAGGTTTTTGCAAACATGAGAAGGCAAGGAAAAGATTTTTCAGGGACTATGACACCATTGTTTGGTACTATGTTGATACAACCTCAAGCAGATGTGGGTGAAGGTTCAGGACAACCCTCTGAACCCTAACACACACCTACTTCTGCTTCACCATCTAATATTGAACCAATCCCTATTATTACATCATCATCACAACCTCAAAAGACCCGCAAACGTAGGAAAACCAAACGACCCACTGAGATATCTCAGTCTAGTAGACCTACAACCCTTGTAGCAGATGAGACTGTCCATGAAGAGAGGGGAGATAGTATGGAAAGGGCTGCCACTACTGCTACTAGCTTAGATGCAGAGCAGGATAGTGGTAACATAATTAGGACTTAATTTATGGCAACGTTTAATGAGCCTATTCCTCAGGGAACTGGTTTAGGTAGTGGTCCCAGGTGTCAAGATACCATATTAGGGGATAGACCTACTCAAACTAGGTTTGAGAGGTTGTCTAAACAGTCCAATGATCCACCTCTCTCAGGAGTTAACACACCTAGAAGTGGGGAGGACAGACTGAAAATTATGAAATTGATAGAAATTTATACAAACTTGTCTGACAGGGTTCTTGCCTTAGAGAATGTCAAGACTGCTCAGGATTTGGAGATTACTAGTCTAAAGAAGAGAGTCAAGAAATTGGAAAAGAAGAAAAAGGCAATAACTTCACAACTCAAGAGGAGATTATTCAAAGTCAGGATAGAGTCCTCTGCTGATAAAAGTTTGGATGATCAGGAGGATACATCCAAACAGGGGATGAATAAAGAAGATGAAGATATTTCATGGTTTTAAGAGGATGCAGAGAGTTAAGGGAGGTATGATAAGGATATTGATGTTACCACTGCCAGTGCACTAATTACTACTGCTGGTATATCTGTTAGTATTGCTGAGCCGAGTATTGCCAGTGCACCAATTACTACTACTGGTGTATCTATTAGTACTGCTAAGCTGAGTACTCCTCCTCCAACAACAACTCTTATTGAAGATAAAGATTTCATAATTGCTTAGACACTTATGAAGATGAGAAGAGAGAAATCAAAAGAAAAAGCAAAAGAAAGAGGATCAAAAGGAAAATCTTATGAGCCTGCTACTAGACTAACAAGAGGAGTGACTATGCAAGAACCTAGTGAGTCTGGAACAAGAAAAGCAGTACCTCCTTCACAACATGATCTAAAATACAAAGGAAAAGCCAAAATGATTGAACCAAAGAAGCCATTAAAGAAAAAGGATCAGATCAAGTTTGATAAAGAAGTGGCTAAAAGACTTACAGAAGAATTAGAGGCCGAGTTAGAAGAAGAAGAAAGGGTTGCAATACAAAGAGAAGAAGAGGCTAACTTAATTTCATGGGATAATACTCAAGCTATGATGGAGGCAGATTATGAGTTAGCTCAGAGACTACAAGCAAAAGAACAGGAAGAATTGACCATTGAAGAGAGGTCAAGATTGTTTGTAGAGTTAATGGACAAAAGGAAGAAGCACTTTTCAAAGCTTAGAGTTAAAGAGATCAAAAGAAAACCACCAACTAAAGCACAAAAGAGGAATCAAATGTCTACCTATCTGAGAAACATGGTTGGATACAAACACACTCAGTTGAAGAACAAAAGTTTTGAAGAAATCCAGATGTTGTTTGACAAAGAAATGAAGAGGGTGAATTCATTTGTTCCTATGGATTCAGAGGTGGTGGAAGGCAGTGAAAAGAAAACTAAAACTAAAAGCATAGAAAGGAAACAGTTATTAAAAAAGAGCAGGTAGAAAGAAACTTGATGAAGAAAGTGTCAAGAGGCAAAAACTAGAGGATGATGCAGAAAAGGCAGAATTTCAACTTTGTTTAGAGATAGTTCCCAGAGATGATGAAGCTGTCAATGTTGAATCATTATCTACAAAATACTAATAGTTGAGCTGAAGACACACATTCTAGCAAAGACAAAGATGATTATAGATCATCAGGGCAGATGGAAGTGAAAAATATTACAAGATATTTAGTGCAATGCTTGATGATTTTGACAGACAGGATGTGTTAGATCTATACAGGCTAGTAAAGGAAAGATTTGAGACAACAAGCCCAGAAGGATATGAACAGATTACTTTAGGGAGATCTGTAAACTTTATTTGAGGCCAATGTGAGGAAGCTGAAATTTTTGGAAAGCTCCAACCAAGAGACTACACATTGATAACTTGAGTTATTTGATTCCATGTGGGAATTCATTTACTATTTGACATATACTGAAATAACTATTCACATATGGTAAGAAAGAAAGTATCCTCTTACACAAGAAATGCTTTCAAGGATGTTGAGTAGAAGACTAGAAGTTGATCATGAGTGTGAAATGGCTTATGAACTTCTCAGATTTACAAGATCATAGCTTAAGAAGTAAAAGAGTGTTTAGATACATCCTCCTAAAAATTAAGAAGATTTTATTGAAGAAACTTGATGATTAATATGTATGATATCAATTTAAGGGATGAGATAGTTGGGAATAAAAGCTTCTAACCCCTGTTTTTACTAACTAGCTGGTTCAAGTACTGCTCGCTAGCTATGGAATTCATTACTGTTGCTAGTTATGGAAGTTACTACTGCTGGTTATAGTTTCTACTGCTGATAAAGACTGTAGGAAATATTTTAAGTCATTACTACTGCTAGTTGTAAAGTTACTACTACTAGTATTAGTTACTACTGCTAGAAGAGTTTCTGCTGTTAGTTATAAGTTAGTACTGTTAGTTATATGTTAGTACTGCTGATGTGATAAGAATGAGATATTTTAGGAAAAGATATGTATGTATAGAAAACATGTTGTAAGCCCATTAGGGTTCCTTGGTGTATAAAAAGAGACCCTAGGGCATGTAGGTTAGTATCTCAATAGCATCTCAATATCTCATCATCACATATTATCTAGAAATCGTTTTGTTATAGCTTCAAGGTTTTGTATAACCCTAACACTATTAAGAGTGTTCGTATTAATATATTGAGGCTGAAAGTTTGGTATTATACAATCTTGTTTGTTATTGTTTTATCGCTTATTTTTCTTAATATCATAGACTAGATTCCGCATAGTCTTTGATATATTCAATCAAAGTTTCTACTATAGTTTTCTTGGATTTATTCAATACAATTAAGCATTTTACAAGCTAAGCAAGATCTATTCAAGTGGGATCAACACTTTATACATTCCCATTTGCAATGTGCAAATTTCTTCCCAACCGTACCAAAGATAGAAAATTGACACAAGACTCGAGAAATACATACTTTACACTTTAAGCAACTTGCAACTGATAAATGGACTTAATCTAACAGAGTAGGCTAAAGTGTAAAGGCGTAACAAAACAAACAATTGGTGTTATTAGTTTAGAAATGGATAAGGTTAAATCCTCACAATATCTAATAAGGGTTATTGTGTGTAGGTTATGTAACAAGTAATTTCACAAAAGTATGATTGATTTTTTTTAAATTTAATCATAATTTAAGCATTTTGATGTGAAAAATATGACAATTATACATTCTAATTCCCATTCCCCTACTTGAATTATACAACGTCCTCGTTGTATAGAGAAAACGTTAAAAACGGGAATTAAAAGAATTAGAATAAAAAACTCCCTTGATAGTTTGCTCGGTAGATTATTCAAGTTGAGTTTATGAGCAAGGATGTGTATTGTAAACGCGTCTGTATTTCAGCATGACTTCAATCACACATAGGATTCCAGATGATAGATACTTCACCAACTTTGTCGATTTCTTTGCAGCGAGGTCCTGTACATAATATAGAAAAAACATACAAAATTATATCTCGGGTATCTACGGTTAATTAAATAAGCTAAATAAACTGTACATAAAACAAATATGCCATATCCATAAACTGGAATACGCTGTATTGAGAAACCTATAAAAAGTATCTAAATATGGGTCAGTCTATTGAATACGCCGTATCATGTACATGAATACGCCGTATTGACAGAACTGACAATAATGTTTAAAGTGCATACAAATAAAGGACTGATAACGTCCAGACATTCAATAAGCCGTATGGTATGGATCGGATACGCCGAATTAATGTCTGGGAAGACAGACTCGATAAAAATAAATAACAATCCGGGTTGTCTCTTGGGAAGCACTTTTCTTTCAGCTAGTCTTTAAGTTAGACTTCTTCCTTCCTTCATTCGTTTCTTTTTACCATCCATCCTTCGTCCATCATGCAAAAGATTTCTTGGTGCTCGGCATGTATCCTTGCTTGTATTTGTCAAATTATTGTATTCGTTTTCTTTTATACCCACATACTTTTCGTTATCCTTGAATGAATACATAACCATATCGAATCTTCTTATATTGAAAACCGATGGATCATGACGTTCCTTCTTAGTGTCTCGAGTATCACTGGCGTTGTTTGAATTATTATCAAGATTAGGGTCATAATCTTTCTTTGTTTTAGCGTTCGCATACGGTCCTTGACCGTAATTTTCCCATTGAGCGAATGGGGCTTTCTCATGAGCATTTACCTTCCACCAATATTCTTCTAGTTTTACTAATACATTATAATCTAGTTCATAAAAGTTCTTAAAACTATTTTTCAACCATTCACAGAATTTCATTACTCTGGGATTTGCATCCCCCCATGATTCTTCAATTCTGGCCTTATGCGTTAAAGCTTCTTCTTTCAGCTTTCCATCAGTCATATCATCATACCATTTATGATCCTGAAAATAAGTCATACATCCGACTCAAACCATCCCGGGTAGTTCTCCACCGTTACAGAACCCATTAATATCTGAACTACACGTAGGCCATTTAGCAATTTCATTCTCAAAATGATATGGTTCGCAAATATGGTCACACAGTTGATATGGTATCAAATTTTCTGACCATGGTTCCTCAAGTTCCCCTGTCATATTATTATCCAACTCATACTCCTTGTAAGTCTTGATTTCTTGGATTTCAAAAGTAAACAGATCCGTGTCGATTTTAAGGAGATAGTTGAATTCATTGAATGTTTTATACAAAGGTATCTTGTAGTCAAGTAAGTTGTCTTTAATCTTGAAGATTTTGGCAGTTTCATCCACATCACTTGAGCACTCATCCTTAAGATCCGATCCCTTTTCATTAGTAAGATCAGTATCATCACTCCCCATTTTCCAGTAGTTCCATAAAGCTCTTTTAGTAAATATATTCATCGTTTTATAGTTCATAAACTTTGAGGCCAACCAGTCTTTTCACTTTGGATTAGTAGGGTCCTACTTAATCATGGTGGTTGTAATACTGCTAGTGCAAGAAGGCGGGTAGTATTTTCTAAAAAAATTGGTAGTTAAATCAACCCAACTATTAATTGATCCTTTAATCTCATCAAACCCTTTCCATGCATTTCCAACCAATGAGATTGGGAAGACAAGAACTGTAAGTTTATCTTGATTTACATTGGGTAAATCAGTTGGGTCAACAATTCTCAACAAGTATTCGATATGCTCAATCGAGTCTTCCCCATTAGTTCCACTAAAGTCATTATTGTGCAAATCATCAAGGAATTTTCCTTTCAGCTCATAAGCATTATTTCCATTCACCTTAATACATGAATTCCTGAATAATAATTTGCTTGGTCATTAGCTGCAAATTCTTTCGTGGTTGGTTTCGTCCTGTTATCCGCCATTACTTTCTTTAATCAACTAGCTTTGATAATTATGATTTGTAACAAAGGTAAAAATATCAGCTGGATTTGCTCTAAAGAAAGATAAAAAAATTAGGCACGGAAATTAAACACGAATTTTAAGGCTTCTGTTACTGTATCAAATGCTCAATATGCCGTATTCAATGGATCTGAATATGCCGTATTAATCTTTTTAAATATACGCTGTATTAGATAAGAAGGTTGAATATACCATATCCAATGGAAGTGGATACGCCATATCAGGTTATCTACCAGAACAGTGTATTAGAAAATAATTAAATCACACAAATTAAACTAAGCAAATATACAAGCAAGCAATTAAAGAAAAATTTACAAAAATTACAAAATTATACACTTATCTAACTTACACTAATCCTAAGGGTTAGATCTAATCTAATGTTAAAAACCAAAATATCAAATAAGAATCAAGATTAAATTTTAACTCCCCGGCAGCGACGTCAAAAACTTAATGTGTCGTTGTGTGGTTGTAATTTATGTTTCAAGTTTCAAATTTATATTTTGTCAACTTAACCAAAAACAACACTTTAACGGGAAGTATACCCGATCGGTGGTAGTTTCGTGGTAAGTAGGGTGTCGATCACTAAGAGCGAGAAACAATCTTTAAATTTATTAATATTTTGGTTATCTAAACTAAGTTAATTCTATTCTATGTTAAACCTATGATAAACCTATGTTAATCCTAAATCTAACGGATAAGGGGGTTTTCAGCCTAAGAGACTGGCACGGGTTTTGTGGTGACTAAAATCAACTTAAGACACTAAAACACACGCAAGCAAATTAACACAAGATAAAAGAACTGTCTAGCCAAATATAAGAAAAATGTATTAACCATTATTAATCCAATCAGAACATTGGTTTGTTTATTTAGTGCAATGATTACTTATCTCGAGGCGGCATATCATTCTTAAGATTAAGGCGGTACTTCTTCTTTAAACCTAGATACATAGAATTCTGTCACAATTAAACGCATCCGCATAAAGCATCCTTATTTGCTGATTATAATCTATCTTAGGGATTAAAGCAATGGTGATCTTGTTAAACTCTAGCTCATAGAGACTTTACCCACTTACTGCTTAATGACAATTCATACACTAGTAGTCCACTAACCAAGTCTTTACCAATTAATTGAGAACGTACTCGTTGATCCCTGGGTCACCTGCCGGTCCAACTAAGCTCACAATCTAAGGGCAAAGATATGTCGTTATTTATGATCCTATTGGTCTAGATGTATAAATCACTATATGGAGAGCCATCTCGTCATCTAGATTACTTGGTCTGTATCACTAGATCAATTTAAATGATAGGTCGCATACAAAAGCATGTAAACAAGTATAAACTAATAAACATAAACAAGTAATCAACAATAAATTAAGTAATCGAGATAAAAAATCCAAACATTCAGATCTTCGTAATAATGGCTAATACCCGAAGGTATTAGCCTTTAAACGTCATAATCGTTACAAGAGTAATAAATTAGCCAAGGTAAACTAACCGAGTTAACGAATGATACCAAAAACTAAACGATTACAAGAGTATAGGAGATTACAAGTTGTTTCCTATGGAATTAATTACGTTGCAAGACCTCTTTTGCTCTTTTTCTCCTCTGAAAATCGACTTTTATGGTTTAGATAATGAAAATATGATTTAGGACACTTAGAACTCGTTTTTTGAGATTTCTATTTATAAGGTCTGGATGAAGGTCAATACGGTGTATCGAAAGTCTTCGATACAGCGTATTGGGGGTTTCTTGGAGTAGGGACCACGTTTGATATCTTCCAGAATATTTTATTTCCATAGATTGAATACGGCGTATTGGTCTTCCCTGGATACGGTGTATTGATCTTGTTTCCTTCGTGGTCTTTTGTGAAGTGCAGGCACAGATACGCCATATCTTCCTTGATGGATACGCCATATTGGTTGTCAGAACAATAATCTTTAAATGTCTTCATTTAAGCTCCAGAATGCGTGCCTTTTTGCTAATCTTCACCAAGTACTCTATAATTACTACAATTCTCAAATACAAACGATTAAGTAAAAATTCTTTGCAATAATTATATAAAATAGGTTATTTTCATGGGATAAATGATGTTATAAAAGTGACGTTATTTGATGTCATCAAGCCTTTATTACTTGATCTTTTACATCCTAAGATCTTTAATCTTATATCATGAATTGATCATCTTTGTGATTCTTTGCCTTCTTGCGTTCTTGTATCTTTGGACCAACATGCTCATACTTTACTTCATCTTAAAATCTGTCTAACAATCTCCCTTGATAATCTTTATCTTGAACTCTCAATGACTTTAAGGAAGACATTGAGTATCAAAGTAGTGGAAGTCTTTGTCTTTATTTGATATTGAGCTTTCTTGATTTCTTGAAGCTTTGAGTCATAAGTATGAGCATGCGGTTATAAATATAACTCAACTGGAATGAGGTACCACCACCATCGTATAAACCTGCATTTATAAGGGTTAGCAATAAACAGTTTATATGGACGAACATGGATTTGTCATTCATCCGGGTTTGATTGCGATAACCTTCGGTTTCTATTTTACAGTACGAATACTGTACATGTGATCAGTTGGATTCAAAGAATCTCTTTGACAGGATTTCCAAATGCACTAGCTTGTTCTCATTACTAGAACGTCTCAAAGCAGACAACACAATAAGAGTGAATCAATTAGTTATTATCTTACTGATTGAGTCATTAATTCATTTATATCCAGTTGACACAAGCTTGATTCATATAGAATCTCGCAAGTCACCTACCGCAGTGTTGTTTGATGTTGACACTGGAAGGATTTCCATTCGTCATTGTGAATACTTAAGAGTATCACTTTGAATGTTCTAAAAATATCACAAGGATAATGCGTAGGACTCTTAGATATCACTTGTGTTCTCAGTTTGTGAAGAACAAGTGTATTTTGGAATTGTGTCCTAATGAGCTTTATGTTGATCTCTGTTGGCTCTAAACTTAATTAGTACGTTTTGTTTTAGTGATCGGAGGCTGGAGCAGACTGCCACCTTTTCAATACCAACTAACTCGGAGTGAGAAAGTCGATAGAAGAGTGTTGATCTCCATGATAAATGAATCAAACTTCTTTTGAGAGAAGCCTGAGTAGTTGGGAGGGTTGTATATTGCATCATTGGGTCCATGCTGACTTGTCTTCAATATCAGAATCAACTTTATGATTACTGATAGATTATGCATTGACTCAGTTTCTGCCTAAGTGTATGGAGGGCTTCTTTCTTTTTGTCCTTTATCCTTACAATTTTTTAATTCTTCAACCCATTCAATGTTAAACCAACGTGTCCTCATTATCACCATGTTGGGTTTGTTCTGGTGATAAATCATGCCTTGGATAACATTCTTCCCATTCTCATCTTACTCCTTTTTTTATATCATACCTAAGGACTTCTACTCTATCTATTGAAGTGTCCCTGGATAGATCCCTCTGGTTCTGGTGGATCATGGAACGAATACCTAACCTTAACCATCTTATATTTCCTTGATAATCATCACTTGGTCGGTCATTTGGTATTGCCATTGTATCCATAAAACCATTTGAAAATCAATCAAAGTACTTGTGATATAAATCAAAACATTTGTACTTTGATAGTTTCATTTTTTAGAAATGCTCACATGTGCATCGAAATTGTTTTGCACATGAAGGGAGGAGACCGTTCTTGAGTCATAATGATCACATTTATTAGTTGCATACTCTAATCACATTTTCTCCCCTTATAAAAAATGTCAAATCCCTCGATATTTTGGATATCAATTGATTAAAACATTTCTAAAAGCTTTTGGGGAGAAAGATGTTTTCTGAATTAGCATGCTTATTAGGAATATTTTATTTTGGTCCCCCTTAACTAATGAAGGTATGATATAGTGTTGAGTTCATAATTTTAAAAGATTTTGAATTTATTGAAAAATTCTTAAAAATTTGTAATTGAACACTATATATTTATTAATTTACACTACTTATTTACATGGTAATTCATGAGACATGACCTGAATTATGAAACCAAGAATGACAAAGTCATTTTGTCCGAGTCAGCAGTCTGTAGTCAGGCTCGATCAATTTCCCTTTTAGAAGCTTTCTTAGCTCCCCCCGAACCAACAATCCACATCAAGAAGGCTTGTTGTATAAAATCCAAATACTCAAGGTACACAATTAATCCCTTTTAAGAAGTTGAAACCGTAACATCAAAGTCAATTAAGTCCTAGATGTGCACATTTCTCCCTTCATGATAGTGATGATATAAATTGTAACACCAAAGTCAACTAAGTCCCGGATGTAGACAATTAATCCTTCTAAGTAGCTAAAATGCTAACACCAAGTCAACTAAGTCTTGAATGTACACATTTATTCCTACATGTTACTGACTATCTAAAGGAATTATCATACCTATGTGTACCTCTTTTGTCAAATATTACTACTTCTTTGATAATAAGCTTAGTGATTAACCGTTCAGGGAAACATTAATTGAATTAGTAACATATCTTCTCACACTCGAATAATTCTTCTCATAACACTTTCCCCTGGAAGCTCAAATGATGCATACTAAAAATTAACGAGATATCTCTTCCGCCATGTGGTTGAAATAATGCACCCAAAAACCATAACTTAAAGCACTGATTTTCTCTAGGTTATGACATCTGTCTTTCCGACATGGCCTAAAATGAAGAAAAAGGCATGGGCTTACTCGTGTGAATATTTCTTCCCCTTGATGGTTTTGATACCTCAGAATCAGAAACACTTTGTACGCACATATACTTGAAATCTTGTGCGAAGAATAAATAAGCTCAAATCTATCCCATGAGCATCAACTTCAAGGCTTTTAAAACTATGTAATTATTTCCAAACATTCCTAAGCCTTTAAAACTATGAGGTGTTGGCAATATTGGTCGTATGTAGTTTTAAGCCTAAGCCTCAAATCTTGAAATTTTCCGTATAATTTCATGACTTGTTGAAGATTATTCGAAAACACTTTCTCCCCCTCGAACAAAGACCCGTTTTCTATTTAAAGAGATGTAGTCTTTGTTTGAGTTGTCGAATAATCTTTTTAAACCTTTTTGTTATGACTGAAAAACTGATTCTGATTTTCGTACAATACGTTTTCACCTGTTTAGTTAGAAATAAAGAAATAATCTACTTGTAGCACTGTTATAAAGTGCAGGGACTAAATATGTTAAGTTAAGAAAGTTTAATAAAGATATTTAACCAAGAGGTATAAATAGGTATTTATGTCATGGTTAAGTGTAACAAAATCATTTAATCAAAAGGCAAGTTAGGTATTTCTCTCTTAAAACACACACACTAATTACACCTTAATCTTCACATACTAGTCATCAATCAAGATCTTATTGATTAATATGTTTCCTGAACATGATTTGAAAAATCAGTATTTATTAGAATAAATGTTCAGGTTAAAAAAGAAGATTTCTCTTCTTTTGAAGAAATAGATGCACTGACACATACACTATTCTTATATAAAGCCCGGGTTGTGTAGCAAAATATACACAAGCCTTTTGCATGAACATCAAGTAGTTCATGCCTCGGGAAATTTCTTTTCCCGTTGAGAGGTCAAGTTATCTTTTTGGCGATATACTTGCCTTTAAATTTTAAGACCGGGTTACAGTCTGAAATAATTGTAAACCATTGACATGTTTTGAAAATATTTGTAACTTCTGCTCGAACTTTATTTACAACCCGTGTCATTATTGAATGACATTTCTAAGGCCGTAAATATTATTGATTTTAGAAGACATGTCAATATTATTTTTGGATTTTTTAATTTTCTGATTTTGTATTTTGTTTTTATGATTTTATATTTGTCTATTTTGTTTTTATTAAAATTTTCAAAAATGGAAAATCTTTTTGTAGTTTTTGATTTAATTATTTACATAGGATACACGAAGAGTTTCCACCTTTACTCTTCCTCTTCTTCTACAAGACGTTTGAGGGTTTCAGGACTCCTACTCTGCATTCAAAGTCGATTGATCCTAAACCCTAAACCTTAAAGAAATTCAAACCGCTCCTTTGGTAATGCTTTCGTGAATATGTCCGCTAGCTGATATTCTGTCTTGACGAAGTAGAGCTCAACTACACTGTTCTCCACGTGCTCTTTGATGAAATGATATCTAACGTCTATGTGCTTGGATCTGTAATGTTAGACATTGTTGCAGCATAATGCGATGGAACTCTTGTTATTACAATACAGCGGGATCTTATTGAATGCAAGTCCATAATCTGTAAACTGTGATCTCATCTATAAGATTTGAGCACAACATCTAGAGAAGGATATGTATTCTGCCTCTGAAGTGAAGATAGCAGTGCTTTTCTATTTCTTCGACAACCAGCTGACTAACTTGTCTCCCAAGAACTGTACACTGACAGAGGTACTTCTTCTAGTCCTGACATCTGACATGATTAGTAGGATATATTTTCCTTCTTTCCTTGTGAACAAAGTCGGATCGACTGCACCTTTTGAGAACTTTTAGGAGAGTAAAAACTTTGATAACAGATCGTACCAAGCGCGTGGAGCCTGTTTTAACCCATAAAGAGCCTTCTTCAGTCGGTACACGTGGTTAGGATGATCCTCATCCACAAACCCCTCAGGTTGACTGAGATAGACCTCTTCCCTTAGCACACCATTCAAAAATGTTGTCTTGACATCCATCTGGTAGATCGTCATATTCTTGTTGGCGGCATTAGCTATGAAGATTCTGATGGCCTCTATTTATGCAACCGGCATGAAAGATTCTTCGAATTCGATTCCGTCCTCCCTCCTATAACCCTTAGCAACCAACTACGCCTTGTTCTTTAACACTCCCCCAAATTCATGTAACTTCACTTTGAAGATCCATTTAAGATTGATGAGCATTATTCGATCAAGACGAGGTACTAGTTCCCACACTTAAATTTAATCAAATTTATGAATTTCTTCTTGCATGGCTTCAATCCAGCTCGATTTATTCATTGCCTCTTTGAAGTTCTTTAGTTTGACTTTAGTGAGAAAAGCATCAAAATAGCACCACATGGCATCAGTTTGTAGTTGGCGTCTTGTTAAAACAGGGTGAGAAGGATTTCCAATAACATTGTCCAATGGGTGATCCTTAGTTTATTTTCCGAGATGATCAAATGGTTTGTAGTATACATGATATCAAAACACAAGCATAGATGATTGGGTTGGCAAATTATCTAGAGAGAGAAAGTAAGGTTTTTAGTGAGAGAAAAACCAAATGAAAGCTTTGTGATAAAATGAACAACCAACCCCTTCCCATGGCTGGAAAGGGGTTTATATACATGTGTTTGTGAGCTCTATAGGCTTGGGTATGGGCTTAACACTTGGGTAAAAGACCCGGCCCAATACCGAAAGTCATACGCTTACTTTCTAACTACGAGTTTTGCTATACTAAACAATACACGGGGGTGACCGAGTCTTTTTCATAATCCTAACACTTATTTCGCACGAGACTTGTTTTGCACACTTAAGAAATTTTTGGCAGAGTTTTGTATTTTGATTATGACATATTTCGCTTACATGTAACACCTGTTTACATAAATCATATACATAAATCGCACACCTAATACATATTTCGTACAGTCATAAATCGCACGCTTCAAACATAAATCGCACGCTGCATAAAGGTCTTATTTCGCACTATTTAAAAAAGTTAGATTTCGTGTGATTTAGGTTATGAAACTTTGTAGGTTTATAGAGAAACAAGTTATATCAATGAAAGTACAAACGGATCGTCAAAAACAAACACTTTTCTTGATAAAAAATAAGCTCATTTGGAGCGTTTTCTTTTGACCCGAGCGAAACAAACCAAAAACGAAACCCTTTTTCTACCACAACGAATCACTAAACCCACCCCGTGGCTCTTGATGCCAATTGTTATCCTTATGTTATCATTTCACTTATGCTTATACACGAATCAAATAAGAAGAAAAAGAGAAAAGAGAATTTAGAGAGAGAAAGTGAAAGGTGGATTGAACAAATTGAGTAACCTTACAAATGAACAACCAACCCTTCTCCATTGTGGAGAAGAGGTATTTATACTTAGACCATAAGGCTTGGACGCCTATGGGCTTTCTACGGGCTGGGCTCGGGATTACTTGTGCTTTAGCCCATAACACGTGGCCAATTAGCTTACATAAACGAGCCCGTTTATCCTTTCTAGCCTATTACAACATATTGTGAATAAAGACCAAGCTTTCATGATCCAGACTGGGCTTCCATTTCCGACTCGATATTTTGAGGCTAATACTTCCTTTGTGTTAGGCCTATAAATAACCCTTCTAATCAAAATTAGAGGGTGAAGCTCCAAATTGTATTTTTCTTACATTTTTCTTTTAATAAAAACCTTTGAAAATTGTAAAAAGCTTTCTCTCTCTAGATATGGATTATTCTTATTTTGAGCTTCCTCGACCTACCGATATGTGAATCTTTGATCATAACATAACCTCATGCTCAATGGCTCTGTTGGTGAATTAAATTATCATGAGCAACACACAAAACATAAAGGAAAAACGGGTTAATTTTAGATGTTGTTGTTTTTATTTGGTTTTGTAGTGAGCAAAAGAGTATTACAATACTTCAGTCCAATCCTTTTAACTTCGACCTATCCTTTATAACAGTTGTAGCTAAATGTCTCACGACGAAGGGCGGGCTTACATCCTCGTTTTATATATAGCAGCAAAGGTGGATTTACATTGAAGACAGGGCATGCACATATATATATTAGTGAAAAATTTTAGTAGTGTAAAAAAATTTGATTTATTCATAATGTAACTATAAAATGCAATGAAAATTGATGATTGCACACCCTAAAAATTGTTGGGAAAACATGAGTACACGCTTTAATCTAACTTATCATTGCTCAAAAGAAAAAGAAGAAAAAACATTGGTTCTCTTAAATATGATGATCGCAGGTCTGTGGTCTTAAAAAAGAAGAAAAAAGGTTAAATAAGTCAACCCTAACCAATGTACTTTTATAGCCCAATTGTTACGTAACTTTGTTAACTCTAGGCTTTATTATTAATGAATCTAAAGGTGTTTGGAGTTGGACTAGGGGTGTTGATCGGTTCGGTTATCAGGTTATTCGGTTTGTTCGGTTCGTTAGTTCGGTTAAAAGTTTTTCTTAAGGTTAACCCATATACTGACTCAAACCGAATTCAAATTCGGTTTTCGGTTCGATTCGGTTGAATCCTAGTTCGGTTCGGTTTTGGCAAATTCGGTTCGGTTATTAGTTCGGTTCGATTGTTTTCGGTTCGATTCGGTTTCGGTTTTCAGTTATTTTGGTTTTTTTGCTCACCCCTAGTTTGGACATTCTCTGAAGTGCGTTTGAAACGACAGGTTTTTGTATTTGGACTTTGGTATCATTTTGCCCATTTTCTTTGTCCAGCCCAATTCAAAAAATTAGTTAAAAAAACACGCACAAAATCCCCTCAACTTTATATTATTTACGACTTTTTATATAACAAACTTTATTTATCAAATATCTAACAAATAGGTAACGACTTTATTAATAAAATGTATACCAACAAAAAGGCCTCTGGATTACAAACAAAACGAGTTCAATATTGATATCCTTTAGATGCGCATATAATTTTATAAAACATGTTGAAGTTTAATATATATTAAAAAAAACTTTTAAAACACACCTTTAACCTACCTAATAATTTTAAAAAATACCCTAAAGTTTATTTAATTTAAATGAAAAAAATATATATTTAGAATTTTATTACAAAATTATATTGTTAAGTTGGCGTATTAACGTGTGCCAGGAATTTCAACACGAATTGAGTACATCCTCATTTATCAATGCTAGATAATTCAACTATCAATTATCTTAAATAGACAAATAAAAGTAGTCTCGCCGCAACACGCGAGCACCAAAATATATAATTTTTTGCATAAGGAATATATAATTTTTTGCATACATATTTACGTCAGGTTCAATGTAATCTAAAAGTTAAATTTATATGTATGATTTATTTATTAGGATTTTCCAATAATATTTGGCAGTTTATTATGTTCCCGTTTTACTATTTTATTTTTTGGTAGCATATGTGTTGTGAATTGGCAATGATTTAGTTAAATATACAATATTAGTTTTTCAAGAAAAGTTAATTACATAATGGATCTAAATAAAAAGTGTCAACAAAGAAAAGAGAGTTGAAGATGTGATAGCCGGTTCAATCCCTATCAAATTAAAATAATGGTGATACCACAAACAAACACCTTTCAATGAAAATCTTTGATCTGAATTCCTTCTTCCTTTTTGTTTGAATCCTGTTATAACCCCTGAAATTGAGATTAATCATTGATTGATTACTCTCATATCGAGCGTGTTAGGCGGGATTCTCATCTAGGGTTTAGTTATTTAGATCTGAGTTATCTCTCCAAATCGATCCATTTCCGTTTCCAATCATTCCTTGCCACCATTTATCCCCAGATTTTACCTCCATTGATTGTCACTTGTAATCGTTGGTTATAGACCTCCCTTCAATCCAAAAAAAAAAAAAAATTTGATGGGGAGCTTTAGATCGAAGGAGGACGATGTTGCTAAGATATCAACATCGATTTTTGTTTCGAATTTTCCGGATTCTGTCTCAGCCAAGGACCTGTTTCATTCTTGTAAACAATATGGACACGTTGTGGACTCTTTTATTCCTATGAAGAGATTGAAAGACGGCAAGCGATTTGGGTTTGTTCGCTTCATAAATGTGTTCAATGTGGAGAGATTGGTTAATAATTTATGTACGATTTGGTTGAATCGTTGCAAACTCCATGCCAATATTGCAAGGTTCAATCGGGATCAGAAGAATGGGAACAAATACAAGACTGCTAATCAGAAGAAACACGAGGGTCGTAAGAATACTTTTTATGATCCTAGCAAAGAGGCAGGTACTTTTGATTCTAGAAACTCTTTTGTTAACGTATTGAAAGGAACTAATATGGTAAAGGAGACGGATTCTTCTCCTGTCATTGTTCTGGATGAAGATTGTCTGAATTCCAAGGATTTATCTAAATCCTTGATTGGTAGAGTAAAAGATGTTGGGTCACTATCAAACCTTAAGAAGGTTCTGTGTAACGAAGGTTTTGATAACATATTTGTTCGTTATATGGGAGAATTATGGGTTTTACTTGAATTCGATAACACTAAGGCCAAAGAACTATTTCGGGACAATGTAGGCGTGGGGTCTTGGTTTTCGGTGTTACGTCAAGCGTCTCATGACTTCACTCCTGAGGGTAGAATTGCTTGGGTGGATGTTGAAGGAATCCCTTTTAAGTTTTGGTCAGGAAAAACGTTTAAAAAGATAGCTACAAAGTGGGGTGAACTATTGGATGTTGATGACCATGACGAGATGAGTTTTCATTCAAAGAGGATATGCATTCACACGAAGATATGTTCCAACATATGTGAAAACTTTAAAATTGTTTTCAAAGGTAAAGTGCATTGGATTCGAGCTAAAGAAGCTACCGGCTGGATACCCGAGTTCTCCGAAGACGAAGAGGATGATGATCATTCTGAACAGGAATTCATCAGCAGTGAACAGTCGGATCTTGGTTTACATATTGATGGAGAGGATAATGGTGCTTCTGAGGTGCCTGAAACAATTTTTGAGAATTCTGATGGCATGAAAGAGAGGCAGTCGGAGGATCCTTTTGGTTTATACTCAATTCTAAATAAAAACAAAGTTAAATCTGATGTAATTCGGGAGGTCAATGATGAGAATCCTAGCCTCAAATATCCTCCCGGTTTTACTCCTAGTGTGGAAAAGAATGGTTCAAAGTCAAAGGATGATCAGGTCCAGAATATAAGTGATAATCAGTTAAATGGTGATAATGAGTCTGTGCATCAGGTTGAACGTGAAGATAACAGGAATAGTGATGGTGCTAAAACTAATTCTACAGGTTCAAGGAAATTCAAGATGTCTGAAATACCACGTACTGGTGGATCTATCTTAAGTGTCATGGAGGAAATTGTGAAGGTGGGTATAACAATGGGGTATAATATGGATGGGTGTGCGAATGATATTACCAAAATAATTGAATCACAAGGAGGGTACGGGGTTAATAGATGAATTTTCTGTCTTTAAATGTTCAAGGCCTCGCCCAAAAGGCTAAAAAAGATTGGGTAAAGGAGTTGTGTAATAAGAATAAAGTGAGTTTCGTGGGGTTACAAGAAACTAAGATGGAGTCTATTGATTTACTTAGTGTGAGACTCTGTTGGGGTAATGTAAACTTTGATTACGTTCATAGTGACTCTATTGGTAATTCTGGAGGGATTCTTTGTATTTGGGACCCAAATTCGTTTCGTAAGGACAGTGTTACTGTGTCGGATTATTTTGTCATTGTTCGTGGTGTGTGGATTAAATCGGGGATGGATATCCTTATTGTTGTGGTATATGCGCCACATGATGTTAGAGATAAACGGCTATTATGGGATTATCTTTCTCATGTATCGAACCAATGGGCCGGTGAGGTTGTGATGATGGGAGATTTTAACGAAGTTAGATACAAATCGGACAGATTTGGATCGAATTTCAATGCTCATGGTGCGGATATTTTTAATAATTTTATTATTAACGCAGGTCTTGAAGAGGTTCCTCTTGGTGGAAGTGCATATACTTGGTGCCACAAATCCGCTTCTAAAATGAGCAAGTTGGATAGGTTTCTCGTTTCGGAAAATTTGTTAAACACATGTCCTAATATAAGTGCTATTACTCTGGATAGATTTCTCTCGGATCATCGCCCTATTTTACTTCGTGAAGCATCTTTTGATTATGGCCCGACTCCGTTTCGGTTTTTTCACTTTTGGTTTGATGTGGATGGTTTTGATAAATTTGTTACAGATTCTTGGAAAGATGCTCCTGGGGATGATTCAAATGCTATGCGTAACTTGTGTGGTAAGTTGAAGTTCCTCAAGGTGAAAATCCGAGCTTGGTATGCAGATTACAGAAACAATTCCAAAGGTTCTGTTACTAATTTCAAGGAAGAACTACGGATCTTGGATGAATTGATTGATAAAGGTAATGGATCGGACGAGATTGTTAACAACCGTTTGGAGATTCTTGGTAAATTACAGCAAGTGAATAAGGCCCAAGCTTCGGAAGTAGCTCAAAAGGCTAAGATCAAATGGTATGTAGAAGGAGATGAGAATACGAAGTTTTTTCATGGCATGCTTAACAAGAAACGTAGCCAATTGAATATTCGGGGTATAATGATAAATGGAACGTGGACTGATAATCCGAAGGCTGTGAAACAGGAATTCTTTCAGCACTTTCGAAACAGGTTTGATAAGCCTCCGGATCAGAATGCTCATATTGATATGCCTTTTCCGAATTCACTTTCGACTGATCAGCAGAAAGACCTTGAGTGTATGGTTTCTAAAGAAGAGGTCAAAAGGGCGGTGTGGGATTGCGGAACAGACAAATCACCGGGTCCAGATGGTTTCACATTTGGATTTTATCGACACTTTTGGTCGACTATTGAAAACGATGTTTTTGAGGCGATTAAGTATTTTTTTTCACATGTGGTGAAATCCCGAAGGGATGTAATTCGACGTTTATTGCTTTGATCCCAAAGAATCCCGATGCCAACATGGTTAAGGATTTTCGCCCTATTAGCTTGATTGGGAGTATATATAAGATTATCGCCAAAATTTTGACTAATCGTCTTGTTGGTGTTCTTGGGGATATTGTAAATGAGGTTCAATCGGCTTTCATATCGGAGAGACAAATCCTTGACGGTCCATTTATCCTTAATGAGATTATGCAATGGTGTCGTAGGAGGAAAAAACAATCCCTTATTTTCAAAGTCGACTTTGAGAAAGCATACGATTCGGTTCGATGGGATTTCTTGGATGATATATTGGTAAAATTTGGTTTTGGTATCAAATGGAGAGGATGGATTCAAAACTGCCTTAATTCGTCTAAAGGCTCAATTCTTGTCAATGGGAGTCCTACGGAGGAATTCCAATTCTACAAAGGTCTAAAGCAAGGTGATCCGCTATCCCCTTTTTTATTTATCCTTGTAATGGAAAGCTTACATATATCGTTTCAACGTGTGGTGGACGTGGGCATGTTTACTGGTATTAAGCTTAGCTCATCGCTAAATATTTCACATCTATTCTATGCGGATGATGCAATATTTCTTGGGCAATGGAATGATTCTAATATTGACACCCTTGTTCATGTGATGGAATGCTTTTATCGTGTCTCTGGTCTTCGGATAAATTTGTGCAAAAGCAAGATTATGGGTATTCACGTGGACGCTGACAGAATTAAGAGTGCGGCTTCTAAACTTGGGTGCCTTGTTCTCAATACTCCTTTCCTTTATTTAGGTACGAAAGTTGGTGAAAATATGTCTAGAGTGCACGCTTGGAAAGAGGTCATTGTTAAAATCAAGTCCCGTTTGTCGAATTGGAAGTTAAAAACGTTATCTATTGGTGGTCGATTTACTCTTCTTAAATCGGTGTTAGGATCGACGCCGATCTTCCATATGTCTATATATAAAGTCCCTTCGAGTGTTCTCCATTTGCTGGAATCCATTCGGAGTCATTTTTTCCATGGTCACGATCCTAGAAGTAAAAAAGCATCATGGGTGAATTGGAACAAGGTTCTCACAGCTAAAGAAAGAGGGGGTTTGGGGGTTTCCAGTCTTTATGCGCTTAATAGAGGCTTAATGTGCAAATGGGTTTGGCGATTTTTTGCACATAAATCTTTGTTATGGTCTAGAGTGATTAAGGCCATTCATGGTCCTGAGGGGGGTTTGATCACTGATGTGAGAAGGGGTTTTCGATCTACGTGGACCTCTATTGTGCAGGAAGTGAAGAAGTTACAGAATCAAGGTGTCAACATATTTGATTATATTCGGATCAAGATAGGAAATGGAGACAATACTAGTTTTTGGAAAGACAAATGGCATAATGAAGGCGTTCTGAAAGATGTATTCCCTCGTCTGTACGCGTTGGAGAGGCATCAGAATGTAACTATTCACACGAAACTGATTGATTACAGTTTAGTTAACTCCTTTCGTCGGAATCCGAGAAGTGGTGTGGAAGAATTTCAACTCGACAATCTCTCCAGGTTGGTTAGCACGATTACCCTCTCATCTGCTGTTGACAGGTACGTTTGGTCGCTTGAAAATTCAGGGGAGTTTTCGGTGAAGTCTATTCGGCAAGTGATTGATGCTAATTGTTTTCCTGTTATTCACTCGGCTACGAGATGGGTTAAATCTGTGCCTCTTAAGGTGAACATCATGGCTTGGAAAATAAAAATGGATGGCCTGCCCACTAGAATGAATATATCTCGTCGCGGTATTGAAATTGACTCGATAGTTTGCCCTATTTGTAACAGTGGGGCGGAATCTTCTTGTCATATTTTTTTCCAATGTAATTTGGTTAGACAGTTGGCTCGGAAAATATCGTCTTGGTGGAATGTGGATTACGTTGTTGTTTCTTCTTATGAGGAATGGTACACTTGGTTGGTATCTCTTAGGCTTCAGGCAAATCTCAAAGCGGTGTTCGAAGGCATCTTCTATTGTTTATGGTGGTCGGTTTGGATGTTCCGTAACAAGATTCTTTTCGAGAAGGATACTCCTTCACAGGCGAGGATTTTTGATAACATTGTTTCTAATTCTTATTATTGGTGTAAGTTTAGATGTAAAGCCTCGTTCAAATGGATCGATTGGCTCAAAAACCCGTATCTTGTAATTGTCTAATTCTAGCTCCTTGCTAGTCGTTTAATAAAGCTCCTGTTAAAAAAAAGATATCAACCTATATCTCTGACACCAAAGCCATATTCTTCGGATAAGCTCAAGCTATCTCTTAATACCCAAAAATCAAAGAAGGATCAGTCATTACAACTGACCTTTTTGTTCACGTAGATGCACCAACACCATAACTTCACAACTACATTTCCACCACTCAAGTGAGACATACATCATTCAACCATCATCCACAATGACATATATTGTACAAGAGAGGGCATCATTGTGTAGGTTATAGTACCCATTCACAATACATGAGGGGCTCTTCCAACATAACTACATTTTCAGCATATTGTCAACACAACCAAACATCATCCACACAATATTTGATTAAGTAACAAAAATGCAAGCATCACTAGGCCAGAAACACCCACCCTCATGTCATGCATACCATGCCTATCCTCCTTTAGCAAAAGTATATATTGGACCCAGAAAAAACCTTCTGATCCAACCAATATCATGCTCACCCAAGCCATTTACCCTCTACAATGTTGGACACCTACCTTATGGTACATCTCCCTGTGCAAAAGTCCTAGTTAACCCATAATAGATGATCAGACCCTCCCAAGGCCAATCTGATAAACCTATAGGATCAAAAGGAACTTTTACCGAGGCAAACTCCAAGATACAAAGTTCTAACCATTGTAATGGCCTGCTAAACAACTGTTATATGTTTAGTGATAACAATTTATCCTAATAACAACCAGTTCAAACATCAGCTAAAACAAAACTCCTTACCCCAAACACCCCTTAACAACACAGACTTGGACAATCAATTGATAATAATCATTTGAATATTCCACTCTATACAAATTTTCTTCACATCCTTAGATCTCCTAACCTTCAAGCTATTATGTCCATGATACTATTGATAATATTTCTGCAAAAGGCATTGACAATTCCATTCAAAAGGCATTGACAATTCCTTTGATCTTGAGAGAAGATTCTATTATTTCTTTCATTCCAAATGTAATAGGTCATAGTAGCAATAGCTATTATGTCCATGATACTATTGATAATATTTCTGCATCCCCCACTAGCAATAACAGAAACCACATTCTTTCAGTGACATGACACAAGTTGACCTTGTTGATCCCATTTTCTTTCAACGAAACACACTTTTCTTCATCAGTACAAGTCCAACAATACATGTCTTCACCCGTGATAAACACACCCCTTCTTAGTTCATTGTTCCTTAAATTTGGGGTGTTTATCGGTTTGGTTATCCGATTGTTCGGTTTATTCTGTTAGGTTAATTCGGTTAATTTTTTTGTGTGGTATAACTGAAAACCGAACCGAATTCAAATTGGATACAATCTAATCGAGAACTAAACCCCAATAACCGAAAACCAAACCGAACCGAATTCAAATTGGATAAAACTCTAGCGTTGTACTTATTTGGACGTAATTTGTCTAATTTGTTTAATGGAATGGTTGTAACATATTATCTAAATTTCACTGTTTGCCTTCACTATATGCTTTATTGCTTTCATCAATAATCTGTTGTCATCGATCTCAAGTAAGATGAGCATAACTTGAATACTCCATACAAATTAGCTCGTAAGTTACTGGGTCATATACTCATATATATCATGCAAAAAGCCACCTAACTTACAGGAACGTATCATATTACACAGCTTATTAATTCGGGTAAATTCTCTATTTGTCAAACATAGTAATAATTACACAGCTTATTAAATCGGGTAAATTCTCTATTTGCCCGCCTCAAATATTTTTTGTTTCTCCCAAGGCGACTTAGGATACTTGGGAGACTTTATGCAAAACTTCACACGTGTTTATATAAGTACTGGGCGACTGGGGCCACTTGGAATACTTGTCAAATTTTATGTAAAAGTATCCTAAGTCTCCTAAAACACCTAGGTCGGCTTAGGTATTTTAAGAAGCAAAATTTTTATGCGGCATTTATCACAAATACCTTATACTTGATAGGGCAAAATAAAAATTAACCCTATTAAATCCCATTAAAAATCTGATGACCAAAGATAGTACATATGATCAGACAGATTTATGACTTGTTGATGATGTGGTAAATAAAATGATACAGCAACAAGATTGTAGTTCATATTTATTGATAAGCTTAACTTATTTGTGTTTTGAGTTCTAAAATGTTTGTCAAATTATTATAAATTGTAATAATGAGTCAATGATAATCAAGCAAATCAATTTTATAATATGATATCAAAAGCAAAATTAATCATCTCTTGATTTTTCTCTCTAACTTATTTAGTGTTTTGTGTTCAATAAAATGGTTTGTCCAAATTGATTATAGAAATTGTGTAATTAATGAGTGTAATTGATAATCTAAATAGCAAATCAATTTTATAATATGATATCAAAAGCAAAATTAATCATCTCTTGATTTTTCTCTCTCTCTCTTTTCTTCTCCATCTATCTTCTATTAGGCCTTTTTTTTTTAAAAGGAAAAAAGTTACGATACCATTACGAAGAAGAAAATATCAATTAGTCATCTATATGTTATTCCTTGGTTTTTAAGCGTGTGCAAAGAAAGAAATCAATTTGCTAATTGTTTCGTCCCTGTTTGTGCTTTGTTACTGACGCATAGTAGAAAAGCAACACCATTTATTTTTAAAGAAATACTAGAACCACAAAAAGTTTATAAAATAATTTTCATAAAATGATGTGGCATGATGACTTATACATCATTGGCCAATTACAAAATGAGAGATAAATACTTGAATCTAATTATTGCGTGCCACATCATTTTGTGGAAATCTTTTTGTAATTTATTTGTGGTTGTAGCATTTCTCTTATTTTTTTATTCTTGTATGTAGATTTTATACGAATCTATCAATATGTTGAAACACAATGAGTTTGTTGATTTTGGGCGCGCTCCGTTCCTAGGCAGCCACAAGCCGTTTTTGCGTTATGACTATTTAGGGATCCGACATGAATATGAATGACTCAGGTGCATCAAACTCATCCCAATTCACAGACTTGAGTTAATATTATTACTGTTTTATAATAAAAATGTTATTATATTTATCTGTTTGTTGTTGGTGTGTGGAAAATCCTAACGGTTACAATAACGGTCATTGCATCCTTACTACCTTTAACTAGTCCTTTATATGATATAATGTTCTAGGTGTCCTTAATATATCAAAAAATCTTATTTTTTTTCGTCTCAATTTAATCGTAAGGATAATAAATTGCACAGTTGAATTCAATGCTTTTCTGGGTTTCTCTGTGAATGATTTTCTTCACCCAGTCATTTCTATCCTCAGGATGTGATAGTTAGGAGCGATCGATTTACCCAGTCACCCAACCTTTTCCAACTATTCCTCTTGCTTTGCTTTTGTTAGTCTTGTTCGTTAGGCTCTCCAACGCCCTGTGCATCTCGGGGAATAAGTGTGTTACGTTCTTTTTTTTTTCTCGTTCAGTTTATTTCTTCGTAATATAAGAGGAAGTCCTCACATGTCTTTCTTCATGCGTGCAGCTGGAAACCTGTGAGAACTTTCGGTTTGCTTTTGTTAGTTTAGGATTTTAATTATTGTTACTGTTCTTTTGAGATTGTGCACTATGAATATTTGAGACTTTCCATTGTTAGTTCTGACGGTTATAAATTTTATGTGTTATTTCTTGATTGTTAGTTCTCATGATTTAGTGAATATATCCTCTACGTACTAAATTCATAGTTTTTTGTAAAATAGCTAATTTTTGTTTTATGTTTAAATAATCGGTTTAAGTGTAGATATGGCGTAAGTAGGATATTGGACATCATAACGAATGGAAGTAGTGGATATTAGTCTAAGTTGAGAAATTTTGCGAAGAGAAAAAATGACTAAAAGAAAAAAAAAGTTAAAGAGAAAAACTTTCTAGTGGGAGAGAAATGAACTTGTATTATGATAAGAATGATAACCACCTTTCTAAGGCATGAAATAAAATTAACAAACACAAAAAAAAAAGCACCAAACAAAAAAAACAATCAACAAAACTAAAAAGAAAAAAAAAACAAGAGGATATATATGTAGACTTACAAAATAGCCTTTAGATGCTTATGGTATATGGGAACTTTCTCTGTTGGGCTAGTGAGAGATAGACAGGCCATTATCGAGTAACTTTACATATTAAGCAGATTAAACTCCGAGCTATAATAAATGGAAAAAAAAAAATTAAAAAAAGAATGAAAATAAAAAATCAAATAATAACATTTTTATAACAAAAAAAAAATAAAAAAACCTCAAACAAAAAAAAAAAAGAAAAAAAAACATTCAAATAAAAAAAAAATAAACAAAATAAAAAAAAAACAAAAAAAAAAAAACAAATAAATAAATAAAATTAAATAAAAAAAATTGAAAAAAAATAATCAAAAAACAAAAAAAAAATAAAAAAAAAAAAGTAAAAAATAAAAAAAAACAAAAAAAAAAAAAATAACTATTTAATCTAAAAATTAAAAAAAAAAGATCAAAATTAAAATAAATTAATAAATTCAATCTACAATACACCGGAGGTGACTAGTTCTTCTATTTTTCTATCTCTAACATCTCATAACTAATAAGGGAGAGTCACCCCAGAAAATACTAACTTAAGCTCAGCCGATCTTGATTTGTGTTTCAAGCTCGTAGTCTTTTGATTATTCATACAGTAACTATCTTGTACTTATTGAGTAGTGATCTTTATGTCTAAGTGGCTCTGTGAGTGTCCTTGAATTGTGAACTTGAGCTATCTTTGAGATCTTCAGCACAAGGATTAATCTCTGAATCATCAACTTTAGGTCTTTCGTCGTCTTGTGCTTGTGAATCTGGTCTGCATGTCATAACTGTCTTGGATGGTGAAAGCTTGATTATTCGTCGTTTTTTTTGAAGTTCCTTTAACTTTAATAACTTTGATCACTTTGAGAGGATTTTGATATCAGTGTTTATCGCTAGGATGCTATAAGCTATTGAAACATAGTGACAGTGGTCTTTCATATGAGACGTATTAGATGTATCGGGCGAGTTGAGACATGCGGCATATGAATATAGGACTCCACTGGAAGAGTATCTCAGTCACATTTTTAATTGAACTTGTATATATAAAACTCTTCATTTGGCAACAAAGCTTAAGGGAGATTTGGCTTTGCCCTAAAATTACGCCGAGTATGGTTGGATTAACCTCCAGATCTGTGAGGACAATATCGACCTGTGATCAGAGAGAAGATTCAATCTTAAAAGAAGAATTCCTTGAAGGATTTCTAGTAAAAGTGTGGATGATTCCATTATATGAATTCTCGGTATCACCTAACTTGCCATGTTCTCTTAATCGGAAAACATCTCAAAATCAGCTAGCACGATAAGTAGTGAATCAGTTAGTTATTACTCTTACGAAGTGAAGGAGGAAAATTGATTGATTTGAAATTAATCGCTCGTGCTACTTGGAAGTGGTTTTTTGTTGACACATCGAGAGTAGTTAAGCTTTTATCAAATTCATGATCAATCGTTCAATTCATAAAGGACCGAGTTCATTGATATCTCCAGATGTCACAAGTTGACCCATTAAGAGATCTCATAAGTCAACCTACCAAGAATTGCACAAGTCACCTACCATGAGCTTGTTTGATGTTGGCTCAAGCAGGATTTCCATCTTCACTGTGAATACTTAAGTATCACTCGGATGTTCTAGCAAAATCACAAGGATAATGCGTAGGACTCTTTATATTTCTTGTTATTCACATTGTGTGAGATAGCAAGCATAATTTTGACAAGTATCCTAATGAGATTTATAGATGATCTCTTTTGGCTCTAGACTCAATAGTGTACTTTGGTTTTAGTGATCAGAGGCTGGAGCAGACTGCCACCTTTTCAATATCAACTAACTCGGAGTGAGAAAGTTGATAAAAATGCGTGTAATCTCCGTGAGAAATGAAATAAGAGTCTTTTGAGAGACCTTGAGTGGCTAGGGAGGGTTGTGCATTGCATCACTGGGTCCATGATGTTAGTCTTCAATGTCAGCAACCATCTTTGTGATTCTTGATAGCAGATGTATTGACCCGGTTTTTGCCTAAGTGTAAGGAGGGCTTCTTTCTTTTCACCATTTATCTTAACTTTTATTTTTAATTCTTCAACCCCTTCAGCGCTTACCGAGACTTCATGACTAGAACCTTGTTGGGTTTGTTCCAGTACTAGCTCCATCTCAGTCGGCACTATTCCCTTATTCTCACATTTACTCTTTTTTTATGTCATACCTAAGAACTTCTACACTAACTAGTGGGTTATCCCTGGGTAGATCTCTCCGGTTCTGGCTGGATCATGGGAACTAATACCTAACCTTACCATCCTTATAACTCCGATAAAATTAAATACATGGTCGGTCTTTTTGGTACAGTTCACCTTGCCATAAAACCAATTGAAAAACTCAATCAGGTACTTGTGATATAAATATCAAAGCTTTTAGTACCTGGATTGTTTTTGAATTTTCAGAAACGCTCCCCCTCAACATGTGCATCGATTAAACGAAAAATGTTTAGCACAAGGAGGATGAAGTATACATGAAACCACAAAATCACATTTTTTTATCAGTTTTCATATTTAAATCACATTTTCTCCCCTTATCAAAAATTTCAAATCCTTTGATATTTTGGATACCAATGGATTCGAATATGTTGGAAAAACTGGAAGAAAAATGTGCTGATTAATCACAAGCCGAATGGGGAACATATTAATGCTCCCCCTTAATCTATGAGGGATTCTGTTAGTGTCAGGTATGATAGGTTTGAAAGATTTTGAATTTAATGAAAAATTCATGAAAAATTCATACACTGACACATAACACTAACTACAACACTACTCTATAATGTACAAAGTTTACAATATATTACAAATGATATTGACCTTATAAATGGAATGAAGAGATCATTTCATTCTCTAAAGAAGTCTGTAGTCAATATCGCGAACACGTCCACCAACAAAGCATTTCAAGTTTCTGTAGATCCTTCTTGTCTTCAGTCGCCTTTCAATAGCAGACATAAACTCTTTTCTCCTCGTCACGTCCTTTTGAGTCCAAAATCGCATATTCATACCTGGATTGAGCCGCTTAATCTTGAATTCCTTAACTCTGTAATCCAGTGCTTCTAGAATGCGTGTCAACATACCATCACTGAACTTGTATATTTCATGGAATCTTATGATCTTTCGTTCATTATGGTTGACCGGGAACACTACTGCTCGAGGAGACTTAATGATGGTATAATCATGCTTGAACTCGTAGCCTTTAGCATCCCACCCTGGTTTAGTAAGGTTCAACTGTTTCTGGTAGCTTTTAATGCGGAGTTGAAAGTCTTCAACCCGCTGTCGAATCACTAAGTTTCGGGTCCATAGTTTGACAGCAGTAGATAGCATACGTTTGTCGAAACCAGGAAGATGATCAAGATAACCTTGCAGAAGGAGCAAATTCAGGTCTTCAAAGTCACTGGGATACAGGTTCTTGAAATCTTTTTCCGCAATCTTTGTTCTTGGAAATCAACTCTTCGAAGAACAATTTCGCTCAAGTAGTCATATCCGTATCTTGAATAGGCTTTGATTCTGACGACAATGAGAATCCGCATGTGTTTTCTGACTTCTCTTCTATGTGACGGAGAATCATGTCTCTCAATATAGAACTTCTGTCGATTGAACCACCAGTGAGAAATACCATAAGCGGCACTTATGTCATAGGTTCACACTTCATCAATCCACATTTGCTCTGGCACTAGTAGTTCAAGTCCAAAGTCAGGATAACTTGCAGCCTTCATCTTGGAAATTGACAGTTCGGGCCTACTTCCCTTGTTGCCATATCTTAAATACTCCAAGTCTTTATTGAAAAAGAATTGTGTTTGAATTGTGACATGACCTGGAGGACCACCAAGATGCAGTGGTCGACTGACATCGATTCTGACTTGATCACCTTCTGGATTCGCCCAGTTAATATGATCTGTAAGCATCTTGTGGCACTCCTCCATTTGGAACTGAAGGTGAATGACATTTGGGTAGAAAGCTTTAACAACTTCATATGCTTTCCCTTCGAAGTCTGCTTGTGTAAGCACGGTCTTGTTTACTTTTTGGCAGTACCAGTTCATGAAAGTCGTCATATCTCTGGTCTTTGCAAGTAATGAGTTCTCAGCAGGGGGTTCATAGGTTGAAACCAACGCAGAAGCCCAGTTGTTCTCAATATCTGACACATTGGAAGAAGGGATGGTCCAAGCAGGTTCAGGAGTTGCTGGTCTTTCTTCTTCAGGGAGTGGTTTCCACCAGTCTTTTCTCAAGTCAGATTTTGGTAGGTGATCATTCCCGGTGTCTTCATCATTAGACAAATGTACCTGTTTGTCGGGAATGGAACCATCATTCATCAGATAATCTATAGGAGATGTTTCTTGAGTAGCAGTAAAACCATCTGACGAACTTGGAGCCCCATTGCCTTGTTGCTGATTGCCTCGGTTGGTATCAGTAGATGGAGGAGGAGGAGGTGGAGGCATTTGTGAAGACCCTGAAGCTCCAGGAGCTCCTGGAGCACCATAAGCTCCTAAAGAAGGTGGAGGAGGAGGTGGAGGTGGTGGTGGAGAGCCAGAAGGAGTTCTTGGTGAATCAGATCTCTTTTGACGCTTCTTACGAGCTTCGGCCAAATCTGCTTGAAGTTGATCTGAATGGTCACGATCCATTGACTTATCCAGTGCTTCATAGAGGTTCTTGTGATCTTTATGGGTTTTGTAGGACCCAGTTTCCCACATTTGTTGTAGAAGAATCTCTTTCATGTCAGCTTCTGGTAAATCTCTAAAGCGAGCACGAAGTGGAGCTTGGAGAGCCCAGTCAACTGCATCAGTGACAATCTCATCAACGGCTTTGCTTACCTTCTGAGGAATATTGAGATTCTCCAAGTTGTACAGACTAGACCCCTGTTTTTTCAACCTTTCCTCCAGAGCTGAGTTGTCTTGTATCAAATTTGCCATGTGCTGTTCAAGTTCACCAATGCTTTGTAATAAGATCAGATCTGTAGTGCTTTGTTGTGGTTGGAGTGGTGGTGGTGGAAGAGTTGTTGTTGTTGTGACTGCTGTGGTTGTTGCTGTTGATGTTGGGAGTGGAGCATGAACATTTAGAGAGTCTGATTGTGACGTTGTGAGATCAATAACCAGATTGGTCATTGGAGGAACCGAAGAGGTGTCCTGATGAATGGGGACCGTAACCATTGACTGAACCTCTGATTCAGCATTTGTTTTCTCCGGTTCTTCTTCCTATGGCTTCTCCACGAAGAACTGATCAGTGAAGCTGAGTTCTTTTTCAAGATTTTATAGAGAAGATAGGGTTCCAGTGGAGCTTGCAGGTTCTTCAAGAATCACCTGATCTTTAGTTGGGAGTTTGAGGTTCTCCTGAACATTTGGGTAAGCAGTTGTAGCAAACTCTTCATCCATTTACTCAGGGTTTTGTTGAGTAGAAGCATTAGAGACCGCTAAGTCCATGGGTTCAAGGTTTGGTCCAGCATGAACCACATGACTTGGTTGAGGTTGAAACTCTGCAGCATTACCAGGGTTTGATCCAGCCTGGCCTTCATCTTTTTTACCAGGGTTTGATCTAGCCTGACCTTCATCTTGAACTCCAGCATTGATCTCAGTGAGCTCCTTGTTGGATGCATCTTTCTCTTTGTTAACAGGAGTCACTACCTCATCAGACTTTGTTTCACTGTCTGCAAGAGCTAGTTCAGCATCCAAGGAAGGAGATTCAACATTTCCAGAGGGTTTAGTGGTCATAGGAGTGCGCCTCTGAAAGATAAATTGATCGACTGGGCTCTTCTTCTTTAAAGTCTGAAGGGTGAGTAGATCACGAGCAGCTTGTTCTTCAATGACTTTCTTTTTTCCCTTTCCTTGTACCTCTGGAAGCGGTTGAAATCTCCCAGAGTTAGGTTCCTTAAATACCACCGGACGAGCTGGTCCCTAAGTCCTTACCTCAAGATCTTTCAAGCTTAGTTCCATAGCCCGTTGATAGTCAGCTTCATCATCATCAATCCTAGGTTCTGAAATAGGAACACCTTCATCAGCAAATTCATCCACCAAATTGAGTGGACTTTTAGGATTGCGCCTTTTTTCCATTAGACCACCCTTCGATCTTTTAGCTGGTGAGGGTTCATCAAGAGTTTCCTTGACCAGTTTTCGCTTCTTTTCTGGAACTGCTTTTGATGGTTTAGTGGGTGCTGGTTTAGGTTTGGGTGGTTGTGAAGAAGTTGATTTGGGTTTGGAAGTGTTGTCACCAGCGAGTTTAGCGACTTTAGATGCTTTAGGTACCGAGGGCTTGGTCTACATAGCTGCTCTGGGTTTAGTAACCTTGGTAGCTTCGGGAGCCAAAGATTCGGGTACTGCTTCTTCTTCGGCCATACTGTGTTCTCTATCCAGATATTGTTGATATTCAGCGACATGAGCCAGGTATCCGTCATAGTATGGTGCTCTTTTAGTTGCATCAGTGAGAAAAGCATCAGGTATCGACATACCAAATACTTCCCTGCCATCCTTTCCAACAAACCTGAGATTGCCTAGAATGTTATCCTCATGCGAGTAGTGAAGAGGTGAACCAGTTCTTGGGTGTATATTGTGCTTGGTTTTCAAGGGATGGATGATTAATTTGGTGAATATGATGCTTGGGATAAGCAGAGGAGTGGTTTTCTTCTTTCCTTGTGAAGTCATTGTCAGCCTCTTCTTGTCAGTGAGGAAGGTTTGTATTGATTGAACAAATTCTTCCCAAATCCTCTCAGCATAATCGATGTTGGAGCGATGAATGATACCCCAAAGAATCTGAAGCACAGGATGTCTTGGCCTATCATGTCCAGTAGTTTCACTTGTAAGGCACATGTTGATCAAGGACAAGATGACTCTCCATGGTTGATAGAGATCATTAACGGACATTGCAGGCACGTTCCTGAGCGTACAGGGGTATCCCAGAGTGTTGACATATTCGATAACTGCTTCACTTGAGGGTGGAGCTACAAATGGATTGTTATCATTGATTGGTGAGATTTGAAGTGCATCTCTGAGAATATCTTTGTGAAGATTGAACCATTGCTCATCCAACTGACAGCTGTAAATCCCAGTAGTTGAGTCATAACGCATGGTGTCCCAGAACTGCTGAATGTAAATTGCGGGAATCGTGGAAGATGCCATGAAGGCCCTAAAGAAATTGGTATTTTTCAGTATGGCCACAGAAATCTTAAAGATTGGATTCCTCTGTGACTTTAGTACATCTAGCACGTAGTTACTCTTGCTGACAGGCACCCATTTGCGGATTTGTAAAATCTGATCATCCGTTCTGGTCGATGGTGCGATAGCAGGAGCTTGTTCAGCAGGAACATCATTGGCATGAATATTCATGTCAGCCATAGTATCTGCACAGGTAAATCCAACAGCAGGACATACATACAGATATATAAGGTTAGATGGGAGCAATTGCTCAGCGGGATATATATGCAATAATGGATTTTATAGAGATAAGACACTTAAGCCACCCTGAGACAGAGGTCAACAGGTTTGGTCAACTCAAAAGTCAACGGAAATCAACCTTGGAATGAGTTGACACAAGGCTATTTGACAAATTGCTAACACCATCAAATGACAACTCGCTAGAATATTCTATTAAGGATACTCAACTCGCTACTGACAACTTGCTGGAATATTATATTAGGAATACTCAACTCGCTACCAAATAAAAAAATTTAAAATAGAGGGTTAAATATTTTAATATAAAAAAAATATTCCTCAACTCGCTATTGGATAGCGAGTTGCCTGTTCATAATAAAATAATATAATATATTCAACTCGCTAATGTCAACTCGCCATGAATATTTTATTAGAAATACTCAACTCGCTATTAAATTGGAAAAATTCAAAAATAGCGGGTTGCATATTTTAATATATAAAGATCTTCCTCAACTCGCTACAGGATAGCAAGTTGCCTGTTCATAATAAAATAATAGAGTATATTCAACTCACTACCAAGAGTTATCACACAACTTGCTACCAAGAACATATTACGCAACTCGCTATTAAGCACACAATCAATACGCTATCATCAAAATTAAGATTTACCACTAACACACTCATGGAACAGGACACCTAAGGTACATATAACAACATCAAACATATTACAACACTCAGACCATCTTAAAAACAACCACAAGAGATCTTTGACTACTAAAAGTCAAACCATATCACGAAAATCATCAAGACATCAATATAATGAAAGGGGGTTCAATTAAAACACTGACAAGGCATTATTGATACAATCTAAGCCTGACCCAGCAAACAAAACATCATTCCAAACATAAATAAAGATTTAGATGATAAAACTAATCAAACTCATTGATTTAGAACGATTCAGTGAGATTTAGGCAACCAAGTTATAGTTTTAAGATGTTTACAGGATAGATGTTAGCCTCAAAATATTGAGTCGAACAATGAAGTTCGTTCATTAAGAATATTAGGTCTCGGTCATTATTAATATAAGTTGTAATAGGCTAGTTACGGGTATCGGGCTCGTTATTTAATCTAATTGTGTAAGCGTTATGGGCTTATGCCCACAAGACCCAAGCCCGGCCCATGATTAAACAACCTACGGCCCAACAAAAGCCCATGATGGCCGGCCCATGGTTGTAGGTATAAATACCCCTCTCTAAGTGTGGAGAGGGTGTTGGTCTCATTTGTATTCTTTGCAAGTTAATCAACCATTCTATTTTTCTCTCTTTATTTCTCTCTAAAATTCTTATCATCTTCTTATCTTTATTTCTTGATTCAAATGGTAAAGTGAAAGTGATACTGGGTTACCGACATTTGGTATCAAGAGCCTCGGGTGGATAGTGATTGCATTTCATGGTTTTATAAGCTTAAAAAGCTTATTTCGTGGCTTATTGGTAGAATAAGCACACGAAGTTGTGGTTTGGTTAAGTTTTTGGATGAATATCTTGTACTTTCGGGCTTATTGTTCTTCCTAGATCATGTGTTAGCAAATTCGTGGCTAGAAATTTCACTTCTCTTAGTTTTATTTTTGATTTTCTAAGTTGCGTTTTGACTAAAAGGTTGTTGTTTGATCCGAAAAGCTTGTACTTTCTTGCTTAGAATACTTGTAATAGCTTATTTAGGTTAGTGGTTAGCTTATTTCATAAGCAAGTTGGAAGATTTGGGCTTATTTGCAAATTTGAAGTTTTTTTTCTTCGTTGCGTTTTGTCAAAAACGTGACTGCGTTTTGTGGTAAAGACAAACAAGTATGTACTTGAAAATGGCCCCTGAAAATGACTTATACTTGTTGCGTTTTGTGTACTTCAGCAGGTTGCGTTTGGTGAAAATACTCTTGCGTTTTGTCTAGAAAAACTTGCGTTTTGTCTAGAAAAACTTGCGTTTTGATCTTGCGGTTTGCCTAGAAGAATCATTGCATTTTATTGAAACTTGCGTTTTGCAAGTGATTAAAGACCTTTATAGCTAGCAAGCAAAACGAAACTCTGCCAAAATTTTCTAAATGTTGCGTTTTGTGAAGAAAATCGCATTGCGTTTTGTTAAAAAGAGTTGCGTTTTGCTCTTGCGGTTTGTCTAGAAAACTTGCGTTTTGTGGAAAAATCTTGCGGTTTGTCAAAATTCAAAGATTGCGATTTGTCCGAGTTTCTTCCTACGTTTTGTCCAAGAATCAATGTTGCGGTTTATCTAACAGTAATAGTAGATTGCGTTTTGTCAAGACATCATTGCGTTTTGTCTCATTACAAGACACTGCGTTTTGTCAGAATTGAGCAATTGCATTTTGTCAAAATCTTTGGCATTGCGTTTTGTGACCTAGTTGCGTTTTGTCAACATTTTGGAACTTGGACTTTGAGACTTGTAACGGACATAGAAATTAACAACAAACCTCTAAGACTTATTAAACGTACTTTGGACTTTAATTCGGACTACAAGGACAATTAATCAACAACAACAAACATAATCAACAAACTTTAACAACAACAATTAACTTTTCACGGTTTCCTCTTGATTTTGTAA
>BQNB010006343.1:76223-97950 GCA_026074375.1 Tanacetum coccineum
ACAGGACAATTCCTCTTCTAATGACCCACCTCCTTGCAGTGGTGGCAGGTGTCATCCTTAGTTGGGTGCTCTTTAGCAGTAGGTTTAGGGTTTTTAGGCTTAGAGATATAACCGTGTTTATCCTTTCCCTTGCCATTAGCTTTACCCTTACCTTTAGCTTTAAGCGATTTCTTATTGGCTTTCTGGATTTTACCACCTTTAATCATCATTACTTGTGGTGTTTCAGCCTTTTTAGGTAAACCTTTTTCATACTCAATGAGCATAGCATGTAGTTCACCAATTGTCTTCCCCATGTTATGCATATTGTAATTTCTTACAAATCTAGTAAAATCACTAGTGAGGCCATTCAAGATTAAACCAACACTAAGATCCTATGGGAGCACATATCCAAGACGTTCCAGTTGCTCCACGTAGTCTTTCATCTTAAGCACATATGCACCAACTGGTTTACCCTCCTCATGTTTGCAAGCATGGAAAGTTTGAATTAGGTCAATCCTCTCAACTCCAGCTTGTTTCTCAAACATAGATTTAAGCTCCTGAAGCATATCATAAGGTGAATAATTTTCAAATTGTCTATGAAGTTCAGGGGTCATACTCTAAACATAAGACAAGCTACCTCATTATAAGCATCATATAAAGCATTCCACTCTGCAAGCACATTTGCTTCAGAATTAGCTGCAGGAGCAGGGGGTATAGGCTGTTCATTGAAATTAGTTCAAGAAAGTTTTTCTCTTTCAAAAATCAACCAGAAAGCCGAATGGTTTATGTTTTGAACAGGTAATGCCATCTACAAAACATAGTTAAAGTTCAAGAATTAGTATTTTCGATAATACTCCTTGAAGAAAATTAACTACCCAAGTTTAATCAAATAAACAATTAATTTTCTACAGGCTAGGACCCTACTTGCCATACCACCACCACATCAGTTGATCTGCTAGTGATGGTGTATTCAAAAGGTAATTGACGATCAATAATTGCCGCCGGTGCAATTCCTAGAACCATATGGGACTTACTTTATTACAATAATATACTAGTAAGCATGTTTCATCCCATCTTTTGCCTCACATTTAGGGTCTTACCTCTAAACTGATTAAGTCGTCCAATCAAGAACTGTGATTATGTAACACTAACGTCTCACGAAAAAGTGTATAATCACCTTGGGATTACGATCTACACACGTCTCACGCATAGTAAAAAGCATCTGCAAGTGTTCTTTCAAATTGGATGGCAATAACTTATTTAAAAAGGGTATTTTATTTGTCGTGACAAATATGTACAAAGAAGCATGCATACATTTTCATATCATAGATTTTAATAAATATTTTACTCAATTAAGTAACTTATTACGGTATCACTCATTTTCTATAGATCTAATGTATAAATAGTGTTACCTTTTAAAATTGACGATTCAACGTGTTTTCAAACTTAAAGATTAAAGAATGGTCAAATAATGACACTGTAGTGACATACCATGGTTCACGGTAACTCCAATCGAACGCACAAAGAAGCGGAGAAACAGGTCAGTGCGAAGCTTATTAAAAACCTGAAATCTTTAGGAAAATCCTCCTTAAACTTCTCTTATAGTTTGTTCTAGTGGATGAGCCGTACTTCCCATGAGTCCATAGCGTCCAGTTTTAACCACTCATAATAAAACTTTAATTTTAAAAACATATTATGAACTATAAATAGTCCATAATAAATCTAATTTCATAATAATTAATCATGTTTATATTTATTTTCAAAAAGAGTTATGATATATAGGCCTACATAATAGACCTACAAATAGGTCTAATCCATTCATATTTTGACAAGTGTCAAACACTTATTCTCTCTCCTCATATTCACCAATCAAATTTTTTATTCCACAAATCATAATTGTATGTCTATTTTTAGGCACATACTTAGGCCTACAAATTATTTTTTTTTCGAAAAACCCTTTTATTTTCTCACAAGTCCAATACTTAAAGTAAAAACAATATAAACATAAAACTAATTCACATAACAATTATTCAAATAACAACACTTAACAATTAAGTTATGCAAATATCAATTATGATCCTTATTATCTAATAATTAAAACATGTATATATTCATATAAGGCTACATCATCTAATGATTCCGGCCACATACATCGATATAATCGATTGCGAAAGCCATATACAAGTATATACTACATAAAATTTAAACAACTTTAGGCCCCATTAAGACTTAGCTAAGGTCTTCCCTAGCTTTTAAAAACGTAGATCTTACCAATTAAATTTAATGTCTATGTTTTTAATTCTTGATCATCATATTTGCATAAAACCATTAACAATTAACAATATTATATCACATATCGATCCATGATAAATTTGCATGGATTTAATAAAGAGTATAAAACCGATCAATTAACAATTAAACCCATAAAGTTTTAATCATATAAAATTTCATACAACCTAAAATTCGTCTAATTAATTTTATAATCAATAAAGATTTATACATAAAGACTGAATCTTTATACATAAAGATTGAATCTTTATGCATAAAAACGCCCAAAGGGCTTAAAAATTAATCAAGAACCCTAATTTTGTCAATTTTATTTCTTGTAATTACAAATTCTACACGTTGGCTCGTGATGCCACTGTTGGGATTTTAAATCTAATTAACCATTAACATGAGTACGCAGCGGAAAGTAAACACGTATATAATTCATAATTAACAAGATTAGAGATGTGTACCTTTTAGCAATAAACGTTACACCGTCTTGAATATACGCGTATGTATAACGCCACGCGTAACCACTAGGATCAAACTAGGGGTGTTAACGAGTCGAACTTTTAACGAGCTACTCGAGCTCGAGCTTGATAAATATCAAACTCGAGTCAAGCTCGAACAAGTTTTTATGCTCGATTATACTAACGAGCCAAGCCTTAAAATGAAACTTTCGGCTCGACTCGTTCGAAAGCTCGTTTAGTTATCTCGAGTCGAACGAGCTACTCGAGCTTAACGGGTTAATCGAGCTATAAATAGTTTTTAAGTTTCTTATGTTTATCGTAAATATGAATTGAATACGAGAGTGTATATTTAGATCAAGATTTTACTAGAATTTATTACCACTACCATGGATTGTAAAACTTGAAATCTTTAAGATGCTTCTAATGTGTGTTAGCTTTAATTTATTGTCTAAACACTTCATGTTTTTATCTTCATCCTCCGATGTGGGGTGAATTCTTTTGATTTTGTACTAGTGTACTTGCAAAAAGTATTATTAGCATCATGAAGACAAATTATATAATTAATAACTTACTCTATATTTTAAAATATTGTGTCAATAAATTATTACGTAGTATTAAATGTATATATTATTTATTTTTAATATCTTGTTATTGTTTATATTAGCTAATAATTTATAGAACGTGAATTCATAAAATAATTTTTTTTAAGTAATTTCTATTAAAATGTTTTTTTATATATATGGGTTTCCGACTCGACATTGTGAGCCGACTAATCACAGGGTGACTACCCTTTTAGATAGTCTGGAGTCGGTGCATACGAATCTCTGTGGCCAATGAAGGATTGATTTTCTCCCCACAGTTCGAACCCAATACCTCAGGGCATTTTTGTTCTAACTGTTAAAATAATAAACGATGTATCGTCTTATTCAATTGGTAGATAGTCTTGAAGAGGCAAGGTATGCATTAAACGCCAAACACTCGAGTAGCACATGTTCGTTCCATAAACACCTAAAAGTTAAAAAAACTAAAGTCAAACTAAAACGAAGTTGTTGATAAGAGTATATGTAATGTTTGAAAATTGTATATAACATGTCATTTATATAATTTATACATACATGTTGAACATTGATCATAGAACTGGAAGTATTTATTTGTAGACAAGGTTTGTAGTTGGACGGAAAAGGGTTTACATTTTAAATTTGTAAACTAGAACTAGGATGAACATTGATCCCGCTCCTAATCCCAATCCGTTTTCAATCCAAATTTGTAAATTGGAACTGGGATGATGTTAATGTCATCTCGGATGATGATGATGATGATGAGGACATGCCAGCGTCGATTGTTGCGAACTTCATAATCAAGTTTTGGTAGTTGGACGAAAAAGAGTTTACAGTCCAATCGGTGAAAGTGAAAGTGATGAAGATTAAAAGTGAAGCATATTGATACTTATGTTTATAAAAAACGTATGAAATAATCATGCAACTATAAAATCTTGCCGTTATAAAACCTCGTTGTGATGCATGGGTACTCGTCTAGTAAAAGTATAAATCACACAACAATGTATTTTAATAAGATGATCATAGCACATCTCAAGCGATATATAGTGTTACTTAATTTTGATGTCTAACGTATATAGTTTATCAAAAATAGGCGCTATTATGAGGTAAGGTATATGAAATGACTTGACACTCGATAGTATAGGTTTAGTTAATAAATTTATATTAAGCTTACGAACGCATATGCATAGAATTTAGATGAACATTACATACTACTAAAAGGATAACAATTGATGTTTAACGTCGCTTGACAAAACATTACATACTACTAAAAAAATTAATTTCTATTGCTTTGTCTTAAGGTGCATGATGTTATTTGATATTTTATAATAACTTTATTTTATGTAGCCTTGTGTGTGACGGACAGTTGAAGAAAGACGCAACACCTGAAAATGAAGCTCTCTAACAAACAGATGGTTTGATAATATTGATATGAAAGCTGATTAATGGCGAAAGGGGTGTTTGCTTTTGTTATTTCTTATACGTGATCAAAATCATCAAAAGCGCTTCCTTGTAGCATTATAAATAAAACAACTTTATACTTGATTTAAATACAGTTTAAACTCAGTTTGAATATTACTGTTGCAACAAACAATCTCATTTTTGTTTTGAAATTAAAAAAATATAAAAGTTTAATGGTGTCTTTTCTTTCCTAACTAGAAATACTTGGACAAAAAATAAGAAAAAAGTCTGAAAATATCAAAAGAACATGGCTAGTAGACTTATCTCACATCGCTTAAAAAGGAAAAGTTTTTAAGCGAAAAAACTCTATAAAAACAAAGCCCTCACCCTATTTTGAAACTTAGTTAAGCTTTAGATGTTATTAAACTCTGATGTGATAGTGTGTTCTTAAACAATATTTGTTGAGCTTATAAGTTATATAAACTTTAGTTTGCGCATTAGAACAATTTTTATTTTTATAATGTAAACGAGCTTTCGAGCTTGAGCTTGTGTTAATAAATAAGTCTATCAAGCTCGATCTTTTATACGAGCATCTTAAGCTTAAAGTTAGTTTATTTTAGGAATACAAAAAAAGTTAAAAATCTTAAACGAGTTCGAGCTCGAGCCAATCTATAAAAGTTTATTCGAGCTCGAGTTGAGCTCGAGCCGAGTAGTTAATAAATGAGCCTAGCTCGTTTAGGCCAAAACTCGACTCGGCTCGGATTGTTAACACCCCTAGATCAAAGTATAATCCATCTACTTCAACACACATAATACGTTCTTTAGCAAACAATTAAGTATGCTAGTACTAGTAGTGATAAGTAATAAAACCACCACGTTCTCGTAGAAATCAATGATTGAAACCCTTGTGGTTTTTCCCCTTGGATCGAACCAACACAAGAACCGAAAACCCTTTTGAGTTTTGGTCGATTGAATAAACAAAAAAAGATGGAGAGAGATTTAGGGATTATCTTTTTCAAGGTCACTCAACAATGAATCTCTTAACCTCTATTTATAGGCTAAATTCATTGTGCTTGCAAGGAAAACCCTCTCACCTCCTTAATAGGGGTTTATGACCAATTAAAAGGAAAACCGTTACTTTCTTTTTCCTTAAATGTGTTATTATTAATAACTCATTAAATATTTACATTATACTTTTTACATGAGTTATGCTCTATCAATAAATATCTTTAATTTAATTTAATATATATTTTTTAATTGTTTTACGTATTAACGCGTGCGTCCCCGTAGGCTCGAATAAATAATCCGGACATATATTAATTTATACTTGGACATATTCCAACACTTCACATATCACTTTATTCAAAGACCTGCATTCTTATTGTAATAATATTGTTTTAAATCATATCTAGCACAAGGATATGTCATGTTTTATAGCGTGGTTTCATCTCTTTTTTAAGAGTCCCGTCTCTCGTAATCATCTTGTTTAGGGAGTCGGGATGCCTTTTGTTTGTAAGGTTCTCTTTTTGTTTTTGTTAATATATTGCTGCCTTTCTAAAAAAATAAAAAATAAACACTGGCTAAAAAGTTTTCAGGGTAATGCAATCCAGCATGTTCCAATGCAGAATAGAAATACCCTTCCAACCAAAAAGCTTTCAAGCCGTTATGTTTGTTACAGGTACAACCTAGAATGTGTGTATCAGCATACAAAACAAGTCTTTCCTAGAAAAAGAATGTCGGTTGAACTTTGTAGTTGTGTATTGAATAAACCATGTTCCAAATAAGCTGATAAGAAAAGAGACACGAGGTGACTTCATTGTATAGTTTGATATATTTTGCTAATATAACTTCCCGCGTCCTTCATACAAAATCAACATGTTAATAACATATATATTCAGTAGCATTGTGTTACCAAGAATATGCTAGTCAATGGTTTTTAATTACTACTTGCGTCCCAAAATTATTGTCACAGGACAAAAAAACAGTTAAAAAAAATGCATTTATTACACCTTTGATTTTTGAAAAATTCATAAAAAGACCGTTTTACTCTTTGACAATTATTTAATGTTTTCATATAGTTTTGTAAATTAAAATTTTGATTAAGGGTAATATAGTAAACTCAAGCAATTCCAATTAGTATATATAGTAGTGGACTATTGTTTTGGGACAAACCGAAAAAGAAAGATGCACAATAAAATTGGGACGGAGGGAGTATTAAATAGTCCCGCACTTTCCCCAAATGATCAAACCCTTGTAATGGTGGTTATCTCATGAGTCTCACATTGTTGGAATCAGTCTCCTCTTTAAAATGTACTTTTATAAAATTTATAACTGAACACATAGTATTTTGAGATGCCATCGAAATAATTTAGGAAAAGGTAATAAAAATATATAAGGTGTAACCGACCTCAATGAGTGTGAGGGGTGTTTGTATGTGCGGTTTGAAAATAATTATGTGTTGTTGAATCAAACGGTGTAGGAGTTAATGCTTGGATGTGATTTTGATGTTCAGGTTGCATTACCAACTAGGTTGTTTTTGTGGGAAAAACGCGAGTCTGGTGAGATATGATGGAAGTAAAATTTACTGAAATTGGTTAAGAGAAAGAGCAAATGGGTCTATTGATTAGTTTTGTTGACGCTAATGTCAAGTTTATTATCAAAAATTAGGAGCGGTTAAAGAAACAATAAAACCAGATTATCACAAATACAAGTCTTCATTCACTAATTTCCATTTAAAAAATGAGAAGTCTTCATTCACTGTTGTATGAGATGCATAAAACTAAAGACATGCATTTAGTTCCTTTCTGATTGTAAGTCAAAAACTAATTCGAAGAGCTTATAAGCCTAAGCTTTAGGATGAAAAAATAGTCAATACCAATTAAGCTTCGCCGCCTATATGCTTGCCAAGATGCTTGAGAACATGGTCATATTAAAAAAAGATTAAATGAACTGTAGTTTTCCATACCTGAAAGATTAAATATGCATGTTAACAGGTCATCTCCTTTTGTCCACTCTTGAGGGAGGGTACTTAGTCAATCACCATGATTCTCCAATGACAAAATAAGAATTGTGGTCGTGTTTATTAGTGTAAACAAGTTTATGCAACAATTTTTTATATGAATTTACGGCAAAAATATTTGCAATGACATTACAACTTAAAAAAATGTATAAATGATCATGGACAAGGCAAAAGGCCCCATAAAGATACCATAAGAATCACTAAAAATACCTCAAATTTGTGCCTCATATATAATTATTAAAATGGTTTTTTTATAACGGCATTTGCATTTTAAAACTAGCAAGACACTAAGGACGAGATCTTTGCTTGGCCTCTTCACGGAGACAAGAGCTTAATGTCACAAAAGAGGAGATCTTTGCTTGGCCTCTTCACGGTGAAAGTCACCTCATTCCTAAATTTCCAAGGGCACCAAATAGTAGTTTGGACAACGGCATCAAAAAAATCTTGAATGCTTGGCTACAAAAATCGGTGCATGGTCCGCCATATGAATCACATCATGAAGGTTGGGAATCTGAGTATTTGTAATCTGCCACCAGTTAAGGACATCCTTCCATATTATGTCAACCGTATTGAGTGTAAACTAGAGGCATCCTACATAAATTCTAGTTTAAGCAATCAACGAAATTTTGACATCAATACATGGTTTGGAAAGGAAATGTTTAGAAATGTTCAGAAAATTGAGTGGGTTAAATCCATGGTTTGGAAAGGAAATGTTCAGAAAATTGTTGATCCTAGTTTACAAGGAAATTTTGACATCAATACAGCCTGGAAGGTGGTAGAATTGGCAATGAGCTGTGTTCACAACAAATCCATCAAAAGGCCAACCATGAACGATGTTGTAATGGAACTAGATAACTGTTTAACACTAGAAAATGGTTTCCATGGGACAAGAGCAAATGACCTAAATGTAAACATGTCATTGAATTTGGAGAGTATGAGGGATCCAAATCTAAGGTAGACAAATATTGAATCTGTTTTCATGTATAATATTTGCACTCTCTAAAACAGATTGCAGCATTAAATTTGATTATTGTGAATTCCTTCTTGTAAAAATACATTTGTCCATCAAGAATAAATGTTAGTCCATGGTATATTCCTTTTGAAACAGTATGGGTTCCATCCAAAATACATTTGTCCATAGTGATCTAAAACCACAGAAACACGGAACTAGTGTCCTTACTATTATTTGATTATAACTCGCAGTATGATTAACATCTAAAAGTTCCGATGCAAATAGAAGGCCTTGCATTTTTTTAGCGTCTATCTCATGTTTTAAATCTGTGTTTTTAAATACCATCTTCAATAAGAATGAGAAAAACCAGTTTTCTCTGATGAGGTTTATACTTGGCTCTTTTTCCTTGACATCATCTCTTAAAATTGAGGAGAAGCCAATGTTTGTCATTATCAGCCAATCATATGAGTTATCATTGAATTCATCTTATTCTCTGCATTGTATTGTCTAGGATATGTAGTTGATTCATTAGTGCTCTATTGGTAAGCTTTTTTTTTTCTTGGTACAAGGGAAACCTCACCCGAGACACCTTTGATGACCGGGCACATAAACCCCGGACTTACAAGACCACCCTGCACGACCCATGAAAGAGTTGTCATGGTATCTTTTACTATGGGCATGTCACAAAATCATTTGACAAAGTATTGTCCCTTGTCCAAGTCTACGCACTCTCTAGCCTCTAATATTGTTTGCACCACACTCATTTCATGTTCTTGGACCTTTTCATGAGTGAACTAAATAGCATATATACAGAGACTTCCTTTACATAATCATGCCATAATTGCAATCATTCGTCACTTGAAGATACAATTATTCAATAGCAAAACAAACTCTTTTAAAAAATGTGTACATTAGTGGTCACGTACTATACATCATAGAAATCAATTTTAAGTCGTGCTTACTGCCTTACTCCCATCTTAGCATACTACAAGCCTTGTAACTTTTGAGCATTAAATATGTTAAACATTAACTTCAGGTTCGATTTGAACAAGTAGTACATAAAAACTAATGACTAAAAGCACATCACAGGTATTTCACATATACATAAGCAGCAAACATATTGATAACCAGTTGCAAACACGGATACTATATACATATTATCATTAAATAAACAAAATATCAAAAGGATAGAATTTGTTAAACATACCTTCATAATTGCAATATGAACCAAATAAATCTGATCTCTGCGCGCAGCGCGCGCGAAGATATCCTCATATAGATGCTCGCGCTCGAGTCCATCTAATTATACACAAGTGATGGATCATTTACGCGTGAAATGGTTCAGGGACTAAAACTTCATTTCAAATTTAAAATCATAGAGACCTAGTTAACGTAACTCTTCTATTAGTAATTATTACACAGTTGGTCCCTTAGGTTGTTCAAAAGCTTGTGTATAGTCCCAACTTTTGGGAGATATTGTTATTAGCCTCCCATCTCTCAGTTTTGAAACGTCATTAGTCCATATCGCTAACATAATTAATTAAATAGTCTCAAAATCATGACCCATCATTACAACTAACGTACAGTCTTGCAAAGACCTCAAGTATCTAAACAAAAACTTCAATATGATATGTCATTAGTCCATATCTCAGTTTTGGTGAAGAAGGAGTTTGAGATGGGGGAGAGAAATTGGGGGATTGAGAGACATGAGGGGTTGAAGAAGAGTTGTTTCGACGTGTAATGGCTAAAAAAACACGATGAACTAACATCATTTACCTAGTAAAACACAAAAATTGAGAAACTCTCTATAGACTCTATTTTTATTAAAATTCAAGCAAAACATAACATAACTCTATAAAAACCTAAATAATGAACCCGATATATAAGAAACGTATACTAAACCTACTCTAAATGAAACGAAACAAATCTAGTTTAAAAACAAACTAGCAGGGTACCCGCGCGATACAGTGGCGGTTACCCTGTGATTAACCGGAGAAAAACAAAAAGAAATTGATCTCGATTAGGCCCGGTTCACTTATTTTTATGGGTTTCGGTCGGTTCTCTCCGGTTCGTTTTCGAACGACTTTTACTTGATATCCGAACGGTGACCACTCATGTTCCTAGTTGAAACCGTTATTCTCATCCGGTTTTTAAACTATATGTATCAGCATATAAATTGTACGAAACTTTGTTCGTTGTATTAGCTTGTACCGAGTAGATAATAACATGTAGTTTTCATTTTAGAGATGTTTTAAAAATAACATTAATTAGTGTGTTTAATGGTTTAAGGGGTGTTTTAAAAATAATATTAAATGCGTTGATGAGTGAATAAAGTGTATATTTATGCATTGGTTAATTGTATATATTGCAGGAATAATTGCAAGGCCGTCTTTGAGGATGTGCGGGATGGACGACCGCACATGGCTTCAAAATTTTTAGGGGCCCCAAAATTTATCCCCTTAACAATATATTAAACGTTTAGATAACTAGTTTACATTATATGTTATAAATAATGAAATTTTATATATGACATTTCTTCTCGAAAAGAGGTGAGATCCACAAGAAACATGGGCAAAAAAAAGAACAAATAACATGATCTTGGCCATCCATTTCATTCACATCCAATGGTTAATATTCATTCTTTCAACCATATATAATTCACAAAAATAACCACCTACCCTCTCATTTAATTTTTTTTTCTCTCCTCAAAAAACACACACTGGGAAACTCTCTAAATCACCATCGCCGGAATCCTAAAACCGTCGCCGGAAACCTAAAAACACATCTCTCTCGCCGGAGACACCACATCTCTCGCCGGACACACCAAATAACCACCGCGCTGCTTCAATCTACGACTGTTAAATCAGCCGGGAAAAAACACAAGAAACTCGCCGGGAGAAAAACCGTAAATAATTATAAAAAAACACCGCGCCCCTCTAATTACTCGAAAAATTGCATGATAATCCCTACATACGTTAAACAAACAAGTCTGAAACAAAACAACTTTTACCAAGAAGTTGAGATCCAAATGTTGAAGATCCAAATGTTTTACAGAGAAGTTTTACCTGAGACCACAACTAACTATTTTGATCACAAAAAGCACACCTCAAAATTCAATTTTTTAAGGAAATAACTAATAAGCTATTTAATAACTCATTAAATCTAAAAAGTTTAGTGAACTTGATAACCTCAGATTCACTTATATTAATAAAACTTATTCGTAAAATTAAGGGAAAAACTATTCCTAAGCTTAATTGAGCTTTTGGACAACCAATTCTACTTATATGACCTATAAGTGACCCTAGCAGTATTAATATTGTTAAGATGCCTTGTGCTCAACAACACCTCTTTAAAAACGTTAGTAAAACTTATTTTAAAGCATTTTAAAAATGATGTAATTAAGTCTCTCTATTTTATAAAACACAGATTAACAACTAAGCGTATTTAAAGACTATTAAGCTAAAATCACTATGAAAATTAAGCACTTAATAAAAGCACTACTCATTATAAGCTAAAATAACTAAGATAAATGACGTTTTATAGGGGTAAACTATGACAAGCTAACTAACACTTAAACTAAGCTACGTTACCCATTAATCAAGGTTATAGAGAACTAGGTGGATTGGCCTAGACTATAACCTAAGATCCGTCATTTAGTTGCGTATAGGATCTATATGCGCGGTGTTCTGCTTTTGTGTGCCTTTGTGCGTTCATGATTTGGTGCCTTAGTTATGTCAGTCATTGAAATGGGTGGGCTCAATATTGAATACGAATAGGAAAGGATGCAAATATAAGTACGGTGGCCAACGTAATTATAAGCATATCACAACTCACTCATACTTGGTATTGTTGTTCACACAAATCGATGTTGACACCGTAGGGTGTTGATCCCACGCCTTGATCGATTCTTTACGTAGTAAAGTGTTTGTTACCTTGGAAGAATCCAAAATAACAAAGATTGAGACTTTGTATGTATACCAAAGTGTATGCGGAATCTACACTTTGATACTCTAGAGGTGTTTATTAATGGAACAGTAATAACCAAACAAACAATGAACAATGAACACACTGCTTCAATATTATTAGAATAATACGAGTACTCTTGAAGTACTGGGGTTACAAACCTTGAAGCTATTACAATCTTTCTCTAAAAGTATTTCTCTTTCTTGAAAAGTATATATCTATATTAAACCTAGGATCTCCTTTTATAGAACACAAGGAGTCCTTTACAAAACTAACTACCTATCTTTTAGGATCAGTTACGAACAACCCATAATTCTCTCCATGCATACTTATCTCCAAGTCAGCAGCTTTGACCATCAGCAGTATTAACTCTTTCTCCTAGCAGTATTAACTAACACCAGCAGTACTAAGTTTATACTGGCAGTACTAACTTCATTAGTACTGTTAGTTGTACCTTGGCAGTATTAAGTCTTGTGAAGATTTATTCCTAACAATCCTCCCCTAAACTTGTGATTGTCCTTCAAATCATCAAGTTTCTTCTGAATTAAATCTTCTAGTCTTCTTCCTTTGCTGATGATTCTTTCAAACATTTCTTCTACTTCTGCACTTGAGATCTTATAAACCTTAGAAGTTCAAATGCCTGTGAACTCTCATGATCAACCTCTAATTTCTTACTTAACATCTTTGACAACAGCTCTTGACTTAAAGGATATTTCTTCTCTGTCAGCATATGAATTGCTAATCCATTTTCCATCAACAAAATGTGAATACCACAAAAATCACATAATCTCCAGCTTATCAAATTGTATTCATGCTGATTTTTCCAAATCTCATCTTCTTCATCAGACTCAAATAGAGTATATAAATCTCCCCACAGCATCAAATCAAACCCTTCCAGTCTTGAAGCACTATACTTTTCCTCGACAAGTCTGTACAATTCTTCTACATCCTGCCTATCAAAGTCTTCAAGCATCTCACTCAATACCTTATAATTCTTGGAACTGCCATCCCCTCTGAATACTTGATAATACATGAAATTCTCTGTCAAAACACAAGTCTTCCAATCCACAACTGGAAACTTTGTAAATAGAGATTCAACCTCTATAGGAACCTCTTCTCTTGGTATTATATCCAAAAATCCTTTGAGTTCTTCCTTCTCAGCATCTTCCTCCATCTTTTGTCTCTTCCTTGTGCTTTTTCTAGGAATAGATTTCTTTCTCTTTGCTCCAGTTTCTTTAGAGACTTCTTTCATTTCCTTCTGAGTAGCCACATCATCTTCTTCCATCTTTTCAGCAGACTTCATCTTTTCAAGAGACTTCATCTTTTCAGTTTCATGCTCCATAGGCTCAATGTGTTGATTAAAATCCCAAACCTTTTCAAATATTAGCCTAATCTCATTGTAAGACATTCCCTTGAAGTCACTAATATTGTAGTTCCCCTGATTCTTCAAGTATTTGATCATATTTTCCTTGCTTGGGCAACTGTCTTTGGCTTCATTTTTAGAGTATGATATCTGATGAGTGAAGGATCATTCCAATCTATCTTCTTAGTAGATTTAGCTTCAGCCATAGCTCTTTGCCTTTCTTCTGCATCCCACTGTCTAGCAATTTCTTCATCTCTAGCAATCTGAGCTCTTTGTTCCTCATTCATTTGCTCTTCAAGTCTGATGACTTCTGCAAAACTTAATCTTTCTTGTTCAAGCTTTATAGCTTTTCCCTTGTCTTGTCTTGACCTTTTCTCTGCACTCCTTCTTGTATAGGTAACAGTTCTTCCAGCAGTACTACTCATGATAGATGAGTCCTTCACGGGAACTTCCTCTAGGAGTTAGAGGGCGGAATATTGGGTTTTGGGGCATAAGCTGTTGCTTATTTTTCCCATTTCCCTTGATTGCTGTCCCTAGAGCCATTTGGGAGGTGGTGGTTGTTTCTTGTGCTTATTTTTCCCTTTTTGGACCTTACTAGCTCGAATAGCATGCAGAGCAGGAGCGTTGTTTTTGGGCAGAGTTAGAGTTTGCTCATGGAGGTTTAGCATAGCATGCAATCGTTAACTGTCTTCCTCGGGCTATGCATATTATAATTCTACACAAACCCTTTCAAATTACTTGGTTAGACCGATTTAAAACTCAGACGACAAGCAACGGCCAGTATGTCACGGGGTGCCCAAACGCTCTGTAGATTGTCATGTAGCTTTCATTTTAGAACATACAAGCTAATTGATGCCCTTCTTCCTGTTTGCATGAGTGAAAATCTACGTTGTCTGGAGAAGCTCCTACTCAAACTTGTTGAAGAGAACAGAGTCTTCAATTCTTGTTGCATGTCCTAAGCATGGAGGTTTTTCCAGATTTTGTTGGATCTCTGAATCCCATTGGTCAGGAGGCATGAGTACAGCAATTCTTTTGATTTTCACCAAGCAATATGAGCTACAAGGATTTCATAAGAGCAAACTTGCCTCACTGCAGGTGCTACAGGAGCAGGAGAAGTGGTTGTCTAGTAATTCAACTTATCTCAATTGATAGTACAATCCTGAGTTTTGTCGATACAAATCAATAAAGTTGGGTCCCAGTCAGTTTTTGTTCTCGAAGGAAGCCCCTTAAGACCAATTGTTAGTGACGATGGTTGTCATCTACAAATTAAAAAAGTTCATAATAGTAGTTTGTCGATAATTAAATTCTTAAAAGAAATAACTACACAATTATTACCAATAAGACTAAGATCCAACTTGACCTCCACTGTTTACAGAGGTATTGACCAATTGTAAACAAGTGGGCAAGAGGTAAGCGTTTTTGAGACGTCAATTGCATGAAATACAACTTCTTTAGATTTAAAAGACATAGTGACATTTAGTAAATCTTATAGTAATGTCCAAAAAGCATATTTGTCTCATTCTTATGCTCGGGTCTGAGGTTGTTTTCCATGACCAAGGTATCGCATTTAAGTCACCAAAATAGAACGTGGCGTAAAATTGACATTGATTTGTCCATGAATTTATTCGCCCATGGTGTTTGTAAGGCCTTAGGGTCTCACAGAGTAGTCAAGCCCAGATGCTCGTTGTTCTTGTTTTTGGCTCTGGCATAGATTAAAACTTCATATAAGGGTTATACACATAAATTGTGACAAAACGTGTATAAGAATGCATGCAAATACAACTTGTAGCAACAAAGTTATGAAAAAACATTTTGTTTTCATTTTTGGTATAGACATCATTTTGTCAAAATGTTTTCGGTTTAGCTCAATTTTGGTCTCACAAGAAGCGGAGAAAAAAGAAACAGGTCAGCGCGAAGCGTATATTAAAAACCCGACTTATTTGGAGAATCTAAACTTTCACCCGCGCTTAAAACTTATCTTTTAGTTTTAATATTTGTCCATTGAGGTGTGTGTCCATTACTTCTAATTGACTAATGTGTATTTATATGTTAAGAAAACCTTGTGTTAACAATAGTTTTATTGGTTTCCATATGGTGGAGTTACAAATTTTCGAATCAAAACCCTATATTGTACTCCTACTTGGTTCGAAGACACAAGTAATTCTATTAAATTCTTCATATGCCTGAAGCATGTAGTGGGAGGGGAAAAATTAAAGATCAAGTCAAAAACCCCATATTGCGATGTAAAACTAAAGCTTCACAATAATCAAAATTTTCTATAGTTTAATGTCCGTATTATTTTGTCAAAAACCCAATTTCGCAATAACACATACACTCATCCACATGGAGTAATAAAATTACGTATGTGATATTTACATGTTTTAATTCCCTAGTTCCTCTTTTTGTTGTAAGCCCGTTTTTAGTGTTTCATAAAGTCTCAATGAAAATTTGATTCATCACATGGCTACCACTTATAAGCATCAAAGACTAAAAAAATAGGATTATATTGAGGAACAAACTCTTTTAATGAAGAGCAGTGTAAATAACATAATGCTCGGATTTCTCAAAGAGTCTTCCACATTAGAGAACCATAAGACTCTCAACTAGGTTTTTGCTAAGTGCCTGATGCCACAATACCATCATTATTATGATATTGCTGCGAGTCTTACAGCATAGATAAACAAGAATATAATCATCATGGCAGCTTAATTAACATTTAATTTATGATCTATTCTTCTTTTTATTAAAATAACATATGTGTTGATTCTAGGTTGGTTATACATTATTTATGGCAAGGATTGCATGTCGTTGCCATAATTTTCAATAAAAACAATAAATAAACTATCTTTATTCGATAATTTGCTTGCGTGAGCCTCCGGCATAGTCACCTTCCCACTTCTTTCAGCGCGCTTTGACCGCAGTGTTGGAATCTAACAATTAAGTTAACCAATTAACTCTTACGAGTACGCAGCGGATAGATCTAGTCTAGCATATATAATTAACATACATATAAACACAATAAGGGACATGAAAAAAAAGGGTAAATAGGAACATACCCTTGAAGTCACCAGCAAGTAATTGAAACCGAGAACAAGAAACTAGTGACTAAGTTGTCACCTCTACGGGTGCTCACACAAACACGTAAACAAGCACGCCCGGATGCTAGTCCAAACCTCACGTGTATCCCTTACAACAATTGTATCCAATCACCTCTGAATAAAGTACCCAAAACCTCTCTTGAATATAGGATCAAAAATCAGATGGAATGACTTAGGGTTTTATCGAATTTGGTTGTAACCGAATTAAGGCAGAACAACTGAAAAAAATGAAAACCAAAACCCTAGGTCGAATCAATCTGTTCCCACCCCTTGGGAACAAGTATACGTGATATTGGCTAAAATATACATATTTTGTACCTCGTAAAACACTATAAAAGGACTAAAAACACTAAAATATAGATAATTATGTTGCAAATATGTTTGTATTGTGTTTTTATGTCTTACAGGTAAAAAGGATTGAAAACGAAGCAAAAACGGTAATTTTCGGGTGACTTTCGACGACGTTTTCACATTTATCGAGGTCCAAACGAAGTCGTGAATATTCCTCGATCACACCATTGGAAAGAGCACGAAAAAACGAGTCCAACGGTACCGGCCTTTTATTCTTGAACCTTTTTATTTTGATCCTTTTTCGTCCCTGTTTGAACCTTTAATTATATTGAACCTGGACCAAATAGAAGAAGGGTTATAGTTTATTTTTTACACAATATTACTAGAACTATGCTCTAGCCCACCGGTTAGAGCATTAGCTTCTATACGAGAGGTCACTAGTTCGATTCATGCTAGAGGGTGTTATCCCCTCATTATCCCTCACGACCCGGACCCGGCCCATGACCCGACCCAGACCCGGCCCACGACCCGAACTTGACCCGGCCCACGACCCAACCCGACCCGGCCCATACCCTGACCCGGCCCAACTCGTGGCATGCCACGTGGCGGACCCGACCCGAACTCGACCCGGACCAGACCCGATCCAGACCCGGCCCATGACCCGACCTGACCCGACCCAATACCCGGCCATGACCCGCTGGTTGACCGGTGGTCCGGCGGTGGTCAACGGTGGTCCGCCGCCGTTGACCGTCGTTGACCGCCGCCGTTGACCGGTGGTCAGGCAGTGGTCAACGGTGGTCCGCCGCCGTTGACCGTCGTTGACCGGTGGTCCGGTGGCGGTTGACCGACGGTGACGGAACAGTGTTTACGCCACGTGGCACCACTCAGGTGGTGACACGTGGCCATCTAATGATTGAATGTCAGATTTGCAGGTACGAGGTACAGACTGACATGTCAGCTGACATGTCAGTACGAGGTACGAGGTGGCAGGACATGTCAGTACGAGGTACTGTTCAGGTGGCGGCTGGACTAATCAGAGCAAGACACGTGGCACTGACGTATGTCAGTCCGAGGTACTGTAGCAGCCAGTCCTAGGTAGGCGTGTGCCAATCATTGGCAATAATGTGGAGGCTGGTGGGCGTCAAAATGACTAATATACCCCTAGATCCAGCAATATCATTGGATGAAGACCTGAAATGACGAATATACCCCCACCTACTTGGGGCTATATATACAACACACGCAGCAGCTGTTGAGGGGAGTTAGAAATTTAGGATTTAATTTCAAGTAGAGTAGTATAATTTTAGGAGTAGTGTAGCTTATTTTTTTTTATGTCTTTCTAGCTTTTTAGTCTAGCTTATTGTAAAGTTTTTTTTTGCCTTTTCTCAACTTATTGTAATGGCTTATTATAGTTTAATAAAGATGCTTTTTGGTAAAGGTTGGTGTTACTTTTAGCTTATTTCTTATGCTTATTTTCTTATCTCTCCTTCTTATCTTTTGCTTATTTCCAAATAAGCTCATGCTTATAGCTTATTTTTGGATCCCATCTCTTAAGCTTATATTCTAATAAGCTACTTCCATAGCTTATTTAGACTAGCTTATTTTATATTGTTTTTGATTTAGAGCTTTTCGAGTGAGCTTATTTTAGCTTATTTTTCGATTGCTTATTTTTATTCAAGCTTATTTTTTCTTTATATAGATCTAATCCTTAATCATACCCGATCCGAGTTCACTTGATTGAACACCTTAGTTTCGGGTGGATTTAGATCTAAAGTTTTCATCTTTTTATTAGCTTATTTTGTTCTAACTTTTCATATCTTATTTCTTATTCCATCTTTCTACATCTAAGGCCGGAGCTTAAGGGTCTTACAAGGTTGATAAATAGATAAAGTTTTAATCTTTATAGTTTTTATGAAAGTAATTAGTAGATAAAGTTGACACCTTTATTTGCTAATTAGTGAAGTAGAAGCTTTAAAGTGATAAACTTATTTGTTTATTAAGTTTGTAAGATCGGGTGGTTTTATATCATTGCGGTTCTTCATTCGGCTATCCTTTCTCCCTTTTTAATACTAGTAGTTTAGAGTTATTAGCTTAAAATGTTTATGTTTGATATGATGATTGTTTTTAGTTTATTTGTTATGATTAGTGAGTAGTTCATTAGCGCTTGCTAAGTGATTAGTGATTTGGGATTTAAGTGCGGTTTTAAAAAGGTTTAAAAAATTAATAGTCATTAGAAATTTCCAATTTACATTCCGTCATTTATTTTTAATGCATTTTAAATACTTTTCATTTATTTAAAAAAAACATTTTACTTTACTTGTTATTTATTTTAAAAAATCATTTTACTTTTCTTGTCATTTAATTTCTTGAAATTTGTTTTCGAAGGATTTTAATTCGTTAAACCTAAACCCGCACTTAATGAACATTTCACGTCACTTAGCAAGCATTTTCGTCATTTATATCTTTTAGATCAATTTTAGTATAATCTTGTAGTTTTTAATCTTAAAATTGATATTGGTTTAAAATTAGTTTAAAACCAAAAGTTTAGCTTCACTTTTATATGTTTTCCTTTTAGTAGACTTAGAAAACCAAATCTAAAACTTTTATGACATTCAAGCTCGATTCTCAATATTCCTTTAAATTTCCATTCACCTCTCGCCGAGGAAACGACCCGGGAGGTTTTTGAAATTGCTTTGGTTAAAAGTGATTTTTTAGAACCCGACGGAAAATACTTAACTATACTATAATTGTTATCTTCCTTATTATTACGTATTTATATATATCTTACGTGTATAAAAAGGACGTGATCAATACCAAATGTATGAACCTGCTAGATCAGCCGCGGATCAAAACTCAATTCGAAAAATCCTAAATGGGGTTCACCGAAATAGGCAGGAACCAAAAACAAGAAACCAAATAAGGGTTTATGTGTAATCGGTTATATATGAGTGAAAAGGAAGATACAAGATCTGATGTGGGAGTTTGTTTTGCTGTGTGTCGTGCAAATGAAATAGGGTTGAGGTCTTTATATAGCCTCTTAACCCTAGCTTATGATAAGAATGAATTTAAGCCTTATCAAAACACATTTAAACACTTAAGCCTTATCACAAACAACCTACTCCTTATCACCTAGGTTCAATGAACCAAGACCTCCCTTAGAACCTACACAATGGCCGGCCAAACAAGCTAGGACACCATAGGTTCTTGTCTTGATCATTTATTGTCCAAACGGTTTACTTTCGAACCTTTTCGTGAAGTAACAAACGTGCTCTAAATGTTTTTCGTGTATGCCCCCCAATAGGAAACGAACGAATTAAAAAGAAGGGGGATAATCAATAGGACAATAAGCAAAAAACAAGTTATAAAGAATAGAATGCCAACCCACATCAACCTATCTTGCAGGCCATACGTGTGTATGCTCCACACACAACAATTCGGTATGCTTCCACTAGCCATACAATCCAACACATAAACTCCGGACTCACAAAACCACCTTGCATGACCCATGAAAGAGTTGTCAAGGTATCTTTTACTATGGGCATGTCACAAAATCATTTGACAAAGTATTGTCCCTTGTCCAAGTCTACGCACTCTCTAGCCTATAATATTGTTTGCACCACACTCATTTCATGTTCTTGGACCTTTTCATGAGTGAACTAAATAGCATATATACAGAGACTTCCTTCACATAATCATGCCATAATTGCAATCATTCGTCACTTGAAGATACAATTATTCAATAGCAAAACTAATGACGTATACTAAGTATACCAAACCTCCGGGCTTGGGCCACACTATTACTTGGGCTTCTGGGCCCAATTTGTTAATAACGGGCCAGGGTAAAACCCAATCTTACATGGGCCACGGCCCAACCCGGCAATCCGTCCGCGGATCCAGTTTAGGACCATCCGTCCGCGGCCGTCCGCATGATTACCACGAAACCTTGCCTGACAAGGGACCCACCTCGGCCACTACCAGAGCATCCGAAATACTAGGGAACCCTAGTACTAGACCCTTATAAATAGGAGTCATAGTACACCCCAAAAGGTACACACATTAATCCTTATTCTCTGACATATACTCTGACAACATGAATACTTACTCTTACGCCGGAGTCTAATCGTGGGGTCCGTCCCCACGGTAAGGCTAACGGTTTACTTTCAATTATGCAGAAAATCACACTTCTTTTGCTCTAGTACAAGATCAAACACCTAAGTCGTTTGGTGCCCCGGCCCGACAAAGGACTTCAACACCCGACATGAATTTTGTACTAACAAGGGGCGCCATCCGTGGGACCCTTACACAACCACATTCTCTAAAAACTCACTATGAGCACTCACAAACAGCAAACCACAAATAATCCCGCGTC
>BQNB010006344.1:0-97945 GCA_026074375.1 Tanacetum coccineum
AGTGAATTTGAACTTTTAAAACAAACTATTGATCAACTTATTGAATTCGGACTCATATAAGTTTAGGATAGTTAAATTAGTCGATTGAAATATGTTTTGATAAAACGTAGCGAAAACGTAGTGATTTGGCATTTTGTCGGAAACTGATTATTTTGAGAAAAAGTGTTTTTATAAAGTCCATGACTTTGGAAAGTAACTATAAACGAACGGGTCATGCCGAAATCTTATGAACAGTTTACACTTTGAAAATATTTTGTAAAACTTATTTTCTTAAAACCCGACAAAAAGGACGAAATCATATTATTTTATTAAATATTATTTTATAATTAATAAATAATTGTTATACTTAAATTTGATAAAGGAACTAATCTACATACTCATATACATGATACTAAGTAATTTTCTTAACTCCACAAAAAAACAAAATAATAAAATATTATTTTAATATCCGACTAAAAGACGAAAAATATAATTTTATATAAAACTTCTATTATTTAATATGCGTGTCTAAAACATTATTAACATTTACATCACGAATGTCTTATCTAATTAACTTGAGGATTGGGTAAATTGCCGAAACATGTTTAATTCTTATTCATTTATTCCATATTCATTTATTTCTTATACATTTATTTCTTAACTATTCATTCCTCATTTATTTATTTCCATTTACTTATCTCCTGTTCACTCCTCGTTCAATTATTTCTTACTTACTTACCTTCTTATTTAGTCTAGGATTTTCTACCTATTATTATCTTATATAATACCTACGTATATATGTATCGTACTTTGACATAAGTTCATCGAGTCAAACTCATCAACCACCACACAACAATGATACAAAACTCTTTATAACAATAATACAAATCCTTTTACAAACTCATATGCATCACTTCATTTCCATAAAACATATCTCTAAAATAAAACTTTATTAATAGGTCGTGGCCGGGCACCGTTGCACGTTATTCCTTAATCATTTATTTCAGCTACTTTCATCCTTATTTAAGGAGAGTTCTCGTAACCCCACTTTTAAACTATTTTCCTTGGAGGAAAATGATACTCAAATCTTTTCAAACTGTTTTACTTCTGTGCTAAACTGTTTCTACGCTTTTAGACAATGTTATGTGCCTATAATTGCGTATGTGAATGCTGTTGTATATGTTTATGCATGCTATTTGGACTTCTCATAATACTACTCAACCGACTGTGTAGCTCAAGTTGGTAGGCGATAGGTTTGGAAATCTATGAGCTCTTGGGTCACTATTGACTTGTTGAATTGACTGAATTGATATAATACAATATGATTTAAAATGTTGTTGAGGGAATACTCTCAATACTGCTTGCACACCGCTATTGTATTGCACTATTGTGCCACTCTAAATTCTAGCACAACAAATGAGTTTACACTCTAAACCTACGAGCTCACCAACTTTATATTGACCTTTTCGAGTATCATTTTCAGGTGATCAACATTTACAAATTAAAGGTACTCGAAATCAAAGTTATCCATTAACCAAGATGTTTTCTAAAGTCAAATGTTTCTTCCATCAAGAATTATATCTTATGTAACATTGTAAATTAAATTTTCTTTTAACTAAGTAAAGTGTAATCTACTATCTTATGCGATGTCTCCGAAACGTCGCACCTCGTGTTTCCGCTTCTAGCGGGGTGTGACAAAAGTGGACTCACAGACGAGATTACACAAAAAGGACACTTGAGGAATATCGTGTTGAATATGGAGTACGGTTTACGCTTCTTCATGCGTGGAAAATTTTAAAAGATTTCCCCAAATGGAAGGATGTGAAACTTCTAAAATTTGAACAAGATAGACAGGAAACGTAGAAGAGATACATGTCACCAGGGTCTAGTTCGTTTAACACAATGCAGTCATGATAGGGTAGTTTTAATCTCATTATGGAGGCTGGAGATGACGAGGATGGGAAGGTGCAGGAAGTTCGACGACCAATAGGCATGGACAGGGCGAAGAAGAAAGCAACGACATCATCGGCATCGTCAACATCTAACAATGACAAACTGTTGGCTAGGTTGATGGTCTTCGATTATGTAACTCAAACCGATTATGACAATGAAGAAACAAGACCGGGCTGTATTTTTGAAGATCAAAAGGATAAAGATGAAAATAACACAAAATAAGGTCAATCGGGATATGGAAGTCAACCAAAGGAAGCTCAAAAAAAAGCGACAAATGTTGACCATGCAAGATATAAACAATGTCAAAAAGACGAAATCTTCTATATGAGCCTTACTGAGCACTTGACTAGATTAAACCTCGAAAGGATGATGGAGATGAAACGGGCGATCAAGGCAAAGTGGGATTTACGATATTAGTTTACGTTTTTTATTTCGTACGTTTAAGTTTGTAATTATCTATGTAATGTTTTAATTTATAAATAAAAGTTTAATTTAGTTTTAAATTAAATTTGTTAAAACACGGATTGAAATGTGAGAGAAGTGGTGTCCGGATGAAATGTGAAAGGAGTAACAATGTGCTGTATAAGGAATGTTACCATTGTGTCTAGTCTAAATATCGACACAAAAGCAAAACTCTAGAGACTAAAACCAACTATTCCCAAATACCTAAAGGACCATTTTCATAACTTCACTAAAAAAAAATCAGAAAGGGGGTCCAGTTTGTCCAGAGGTAACTTTACCACTTTTTTATGTTGCACGCATCCATTCCACAAAACACAAACAAAAACACACTTCACAAACAATCACACACACACAAAAAAACCAAAAAACACCAACAAAAAAAACCTCATCAAATTTTAAAATTTTCCACTTTTTTGAAATGGGTTTTCATTTCCAAATGCATTTACCAATTTCTTGAAAATTTTCACATAAGAAAAAGTTCATTTTTTAGTTTTTCATTTTTCAATGAGGGTTTCATGTTCTTGATTTTCCGGCGAGATTTATGTTCTCCGGCGACGGTGGACGGAGGCAAGTGGTTATTGGGTAGTTGTATTTAGATGAAGGGAATGCTCAAACCATTTAAATTTCAGAGCAAAATAGTGGCTGGAGAAAAAGTTGAAGCAGTTGTACCTTGTGCTAATAAAGTTGTACATTTTCAAGATTTATTAAACTTCGAAGAAGAAGAAGCAATATCTGTGCTGGATAACGTTGACCTTAGTCCAACTTCCACTTCCACCGGCGGCGGCGGCGGAAAAAGTGTGAAATGGGGGTCGCCGGAAAATCAAGAAATGGTTACAGGAGATGAAAAATCCGCTGAAATGGAGGATTGGGAGAGTGTATTTGAATACCCTTTAATGGGTGATGTTGAAGACCCATTAATGGGGTTGCAAAAACTGGTTCATGGTGGTGGTCATGGTGGTTGCACGGTGGATGACGGTGGTGAGGTCACGCCGGCATTTGGTGGTCTAGATCAAGGCTTTTTAGGGTATGATAACAATAACTCAGATGGGCATTTTGGTAATTTTCAGAAATTTGTCAATGATAAAATTGCGGGTTTTCAGCCGGCGGCGCCGCCATTGGTGGCTGCGCCGCTTGCTGGAGGGTTTCAGGAAACCCATTGCCAGTATGATGTTAAGCCTCAGTTGAATAAAAATGCAAATGCAACCTTTTTTGTGCCATTAGATAATGAAACCCTAATGCAGCCACAAGCTAAAAGGTACAACTCAGGAAGCATAGGGTACAACTATCAAATGGTGCCGAAAGCCCAGTTTCTTGATGCATCCCCAAATATTAAGAAAATGATAGGTGGTAATGAATTAGGTAATAATGGTAATGATCATTATTATCAAGGGATTATTGATCAGCTTTATAAAGCTGCGGATATGATCCAATGTGGGAACAATCCTATACTCGCGCAGTCGATATTGGCGCGGCTCAATCATCAGCTTTCTCCAATCGGTAAGCCTTTCGAACGGGCTGCTTTTTATTTTAAGGAAGCTTTACAAGTACTAATACATTCAATTGTTAACAATATGAATCCTATTAGTTCACCTTTTAGTTTGATTTTAAAGATAGGTGCTTATAAGTCGTTTTCTGAGGTTTCGCCCTTTGTTCAGTTTACGAACTTTACTTGTAACCAAGCGTTACTTGAAGCCTTGGATGGGTTTGATCGTGTTCATATAGTTGACTTTGATATTGGGTATGGTGATCAATGGGCTTCTTTTATGCAAGAACTTGCTTTAAGAAGTAATAATAATCGCATCCCTTCGTTAAAAATCACAGCTTTTGCATCACCCACGAACGATCACCTAGAATTAAGCTTAACCAGGGAGAATTTGGTCAATTTCGCGAACGAAATGAATATTGGGTTTGACTTTGAGATAGTCAACATTGATGTTCTTGCTTCGGTTACTTGGTCTTTACCCTTTCGTGTATCGGATAATGAAGCTATTGCCGTGAATCTACCCATCAGCTCATTTTCGAGTTACCAAATCCCCTTCCAGCTGATTCTTCGTTTTGTCAAGAATCTGTCTCCAAAGATTGTGGTTTCGATAGATAGAGGGTGTGAAAGGACTGATTTACCCTTTCCTAACCATATAGTTCACGCCATTCAGTCTTATACAAACCTACTTGAGTCACTTGATGCGGTGAACATGAACCTAGACACGCTACAGAAGATTGAACGGTTCTTGATCCAACCAAGTGTCGAGAAGATCATTACTGGGAGGTTTTCTTTCCTGGAAAAGACTCAGCATTGGAGATCACAGTTTTTATCATGCGGGTTTACTCCGTTGACTTTTAGCAACTTTGCAGAAAGTCAAGCTTTGTGTGTGATAAAGAGGACTCCAGTTAGGGGATACCACGTTGAAAGGAGGCAATCGTCACTTGTTCTTTGCTGGCAGCACTGGGAGCTTGTCTCCGCTTCTGCCTGGAGATGCTGAAGGCGAAAAAAAGTACTATATGAAGGGATTCTTGAAGATGCATTGTGGTTAACACTTTGTTTTAGGGTCCTTTTTTGTTGTTTTACTTCTGTTGTAATATTTAAATCATTCTGCCTCTAAGTAAACAAACAAAAGGAACCAGACATTTTAGGAATGATTGTGTTCTTAGTTCTTAGATATGAATATGCATTATTGTTTATGCAGTTTTTATCACCAAGATTTATCAAATCTTGGTGCTACTTGTGTTGAAGCTTTGTTGTTTTCGTTGTTTATCTGTCTATGCCAAGCCAAATTAGGGCACGGAAACTCCATTTTCACTCGAATATGTAACCACATAATGTTCATGTTACACTGGTGTTTTAAAACTAGCTGACACGCGTGTATCTCGATTCAAAGTTCAAACATCCTATTGCATTCGTATTTGATATTCTGATTTGGCTAAATGGTTAATACTTATAGTTTAAGAACTATATTTAACTTTTGAATCTTTAATTTCAAACTGTAACACCAGAAAAGTTGTAATATTAAAGACCAAAAAGATGGACAGGTAAACTGGTTAAATGTTTTCCCATTTTCAAATCCAATTGGATTATGTTTTGTTATTTTATGCATAAAGTGTTCATGATTTAGATATGAAAAAGTGTTTAGTATGACTCGAAAGATATCTCCTAAGTGGAATTCATGTGTTAGTTTGTATTTGCGTTTCGATTTAATTTGCCATTGATTTCTTTGGTTGGCGAATTTTTAATCGAATATTTTTTTTGAACGGCGGATTTTATTAGAAACTAGCAAGAAGCTAGAAAAGATTACAAACTAATATAATTAGGGTTTTTAAGCCAATCATCCCAATTGATTTTAAACTTACAACGACTAGAACACCACATATAAGACATTTGCACTAAATCATCAAAGAGAAGATCTTGACGCGGTTGCTTAGCTCCAAAGATAATCTGATTCCGGAAACGCCAAATAAGCCACCATAAGATATAAAAGATACATCCGAGTAAAATCTTCAAATGTTTAGGCAAACGGAGGTTGACAATCCCGTTGAGCCATTCGCTATAATCATTGACTGAAGAATCTTCAATTTCCCACCATCGAAGAATTTGCTTCTAAGCTTACGAGCCAAAGAACACGAAAAGAAGATACGAGATGATGATTCCACGTATGAGTTGCAAATGGGGCATAAGATAGATGGAATATCAATTCCTCTAATCGAAAGATTCAATCGAGTAGGAAGTTTGTCCAAACAAACCTTCCACGCATGAATGTTAACTTTAATAGGAACAACCTTAACCCATCTAGCTGGAACATTAAGATTAGGCAACATAAGATCATCGATATAACTCCTAGTGGATTCGACCGAAAACGAGCCTGAAGCATTCAAATTCCAACACCAGCGATCGTCCATATTTGAAAGAATGACATTGTCTAGACATGAGCAAAGCATAGCTAACTGGTCCTCTTCGGCACCACCTCTTGGCAGTCTTCGAAAAGAATGAACCAAAGAAGGGTGATTCAATTTATCTGCTACACTTATGGATTTGCTCTCTTCTAAAGCAAACAACCTTGGAACCAAGGATTTAAAGGCTATTTCGCCTACCCAACACTCTTCCCAAAATAAAGATTTCACACCATTGCCAACTTTCTTCCTAATGAATTGAGTAAGATTAATACCTTTTGCTTTTAAGGAATGAATACCATAAACGATGTCTAACCAAGGGGAACATCTATGCGTCGACTTACAAGAATCAAAAGCTCATTGACTACCATTAATAGCTTTGATAAAACGAGACCACAACGAGGATTCTTGTGTGAGAAAACGCCAAACCCATTTGAAGAGAAGGGCTCTATTAGATGCAAAAAAACTCGGAACACCAAGGCCGCCATTTTTTTTAGAAGCTAAAACTTTTTCCAAACCAATCCAAGTAATACTTTTATCCGCTTGATCGACCCCATTAAAGAAATTTCGACGAATAGTTTCAAGCTTTTTAAGAACACCCATCGGAACTTTGAAGATGGACATGTGGTAAAGCGGAATCGAAGTGAGAACCGATTTTAATAATGTGAGTCTTCCACCTATGGATAGAGTTTTGATCTTCCATTTAGATAAACAAGTAGAAACCTTTGTGATAACTTCATCCCACGAATCAATTCTCGACATGTTACCTCCAACTTTAACGCCTAAATATTTGAAGGGAGAAGTAAACATGGAACAACCAACTGTTGAGGCAGCTCTTTCAACTTCATTTGAGTTAACACCAATTCCCAACAGTTTACTTTTTTGTAAGTTGCTTTTGAGACCTGAGGCTAATTGAAAACACTTTAAGATGGAGGCTACAATTTTAATATTCGAAATAAGTGGTCACTCATGGGTAAATTACCAACCACTTAAACCCACTAGAGACGAATATATGGTCACTATGTATTGCATTTAGAGACCAAACTGGTGGTCACTAAAATGAGCAATATAACAAAAAAAATGATACCAATTTTCAATACACGGATGAACTAAAATCTAATAATCTGTAGCAACACAAATCTAGCGGATTGACTTCGAAGTAGGGCTACCGTTAACAAGAATCGAGCCCATAGCGGTTTCGAGGCAACCTTTAATCCAGTTGCACCATTTCTGACCGAAACCAAAAGCTTTGAGAGAATCAATAAGATAATCCCATTTCATCGAATCAAATGCCTTTTCGAAATCAACCTTAAAAATCATAGCCCTTTTCTTTTAATCGAATATAGTGACTTAGGAGTTAGGAATTTCGCATGTACACATATGTGTCTGGCGAGCGTGTGCGTTTGTATATCCAATTCATTCAAGCCGATCTCAGACGAGATTATGACCTCTTTGATAACAAAAACGCGTTGTTAACATCAAGTACTAGAGTAAGCGAAGGTAAAAGAACATAATTGAGATTTAGAAAATTTGACATATATAATGAGCGTTCCAAATTTGGAGCTTTTCTAAAAAGAAAAGCTAGAATCTAGTGTCTAAAAAAAAAAAAAAAAAAAAAAAAAAAAAACTTCTTTAAGGGTTGGAGCTTTGTGAGAGAGTTGAAAAGTTTAGAGGAAAATGTCTTTCACTAACTTTGGACGTAGATAATTATTAGTGAATATAATTATTAAGTTTAAGGCTCTAGGACGAGCCATTATATGTACAAAACGGAGTTAGTGTGAATGAGATATCGAGTCTTAAAGAGGAAAGTTGGAATGGAGGAAATTGGTTAAAATTGAGTAATAACAGCAAATTGATGGGCTGTTATGATTTGCTTAATGAGTTATAACAGCAAATTAATGACTCTTAAATGAGCGGTTATGTTTTGCTTAATGAGTTATGACAGCAAATTGATGACTCTTAAATGGACGATTATATTTTGCTTAATGAGTTATAACAGCAAATTGATGACTCTTAAATGACAACAGGATGACACAGGATTTGTTGACAGTGGATGCTCAAGGCACATGACTATGAACATAGCTTATCTCTTAGATTTCAAGGGATTTGATGGAGGTTATGTTACATTTGGAGGAAGAGCACATGGTTGTAGAATTTCTGGTAAAGGAACACTTAAAACTGATAGTCTTGATTTTAAAGATGTATACTTTGTCAATGAGTTAAAATTTAACCTTTTCAGTATCTCACAGATGTGTGACAAAAAGAACTATGTCCTTTTTATTGACACTGAATGTCTTGTCTTATCTCCTAATTTTAAGTTGCTTGATGAAAGTCAGATACTTCTTAAAATTCCTAGAAAGGACAACATGTACAATTTTGATATGAAGAACATTGTTCATAAAGAGAGTTTAACTTGTCTTGTTGCAAAGGCTACATCAGATGAATCAACGCTTTGGCATAGGAGGCTTGGTCATATAAATTTTAAGAACATAAATAAGCTTGTTAAGGATAATCTTGTAAGAGGATTTCCTACAAAATATTTTGAAAATGACCAAACCTGTGTTGCTTGTCTTAAAGGGAAGCAACACAGAGCTTCTTGTAAGTCCAAAGTTCTGAATCCAATTTCTAAGCCTTTGTTTATGCTTCATATGGATTTGTTTGGTCCAACTTTTATGAGTAGTTTAATGCATAAGAAGTATTGCTTAGTAGTCACTGATGATTATAGCAGATTTACATGGGGTTTCTTTTTAACAACTAAGGATGAAACCAGTGAGATCCTTAAGAACTTTATCAAAGAAATAGAAAACCTAGTGGATAAGAAAGTGAAAATAATCAGAAGTGATAATGGAACAGAGTTTAAGAACAAAGTTATGGATGATTTTTGCAAAGAGAAAGGTATTAAGAGAGAATATAGTGTAGTCAGGACTCCTCAGCAAAATGGTATAGCTGAGAGGAGGAATAGGACACTAATTGAGGCTGCTAGAACAATGTTAGCTGACTCTAAGTTACCTACCATATTTTGGGCTGAAGCAATTAGTACTGCTTGCTATGTACAAAATAGGGTCTTAGTAGTCAAGCCTCATAACAAGACACCTTATGAACTTTTTAGAGGCTTTAAATCATCTCTAAGTTTTATGAGACCATTTGGATGTCATGTTACTATTCTTAATACTTTTGACAGTTTAGGCAAGTTTGATGGAAAAAGTGATGAAGGTTTCTTTGTTGGATATTCTTTGAGTAGTAAAGCTTTTAGGGTATATAACACTAGAACCAGGAAGGTAGAAGAAAACTTGCATATTTGGTTTTTAGAGAATAAGCCTATGATAGAAGGGAATGGTCCAAAATGGTTGTTTGATATTGATTCTCTAACCCAATCTATGAATTATGTACCAGTAGCTGCAGGTACAATCACTAATTAATCTGCAGGTACACAAGGAGAACTTAATGCAGGTACGTTAGAAGAAATCAATCAAGATTGCATTATGATGTGAATTTGGAAAGATGCTTCATACTTTGATTTACCTACCAAGGATGTTGATAATGATGAACCAAAATCTGCTATTAATGATCAAAAGCAGGATGAAGATAGTCTAGATAATGAGAATGATGAACAAGATAAGTTTAAAGATGATAACAGTACTAAGGAGGTTAATACTGCTAGACAACATGTTAATACTGCCAGTCCTGAAGTTAATACTGGTCATTTTAAACTTAACAATGTTGGTCCATCAGTTAATACTGCTAGTTCAAATGATCAAGATAGCTCTAAAGATATGTTCAAAATGAGACCTAGTCATACACTTGAAGCCACTCATGTTGAGTTCTTCAGTGATAAAGATGAACCAGAAGTTGATTTGGGGAACATCACCAATTCCTATACAGTTCCAACCACTCCCAATACAAGAATTTATAAGGATTACCTAATTGAAAATGTGATTGGTGATGTGAGGACATCTGTTTAGACAAGAAGAATGACAAAACCTACTTCTGAACAAGGGTTTTTCAGTGTTGTATATGAACAGAAAACACATGATACCCTGAATACTTGTTTATATGCTTGTTTCCTATCACAGATTGAACCAACAAGCATTGCTAAAGCTCTATCTGATTCATCTTGGGTGGAAGCAATGCAAGAAGAACTTCTGTAATTCAAACTCCAATAGGTTTGGATACTTATAGATTTGCCTATTAGAAAGAGGGCCATTAGAACAAAATGGGTCTTCAGAAACAAGAATGATAAAAGGGGGATTGTGATTAGGAATAAAGCAAGGTTGGTTGCACAGGGTCATAGACAAGAAGAAGGTATAGACTATGAAGAAGTTTTTGCTCCTGTGGCAAGAATTAAGGGAATAAGATTGTTTTTAGCCTATGCTTCTTTTATGGGTTTTCTAGTATATCAAATGGATGTGAAGATTGCATTCTTATATGGAACTATTGAGGAAGAAGTTTATGTTACTCAACCACCAGGATTTAAAGATCCTGGCCATCCAGATAAAGTTTACAAGGTGGTCAAGGCACTTTATGGTTTGCATCAAGCACCAAGAGCATGGTATGAAACCTTGGCTAACTATTTGTTGGGCAATGGGTTTAAAAGAGGCAAGATAGATCAGACATTATTCATCAAGAAGCAAAAAGGAGATATTTTGCTTGTACAGGTTTATGTTGATGACGTTATCTTTGGCTCTACAAACAAGGAGTTATGTACTGGATTTGAGAAGCTGATGAAGAATAAGTTTCAGATGAGTTCTATGGGAGAATTTACTTTCTTTTTAGGATTACAAGTACAATAGAAGGAAGATGGAATATTTATCAGTCAGGATAAATATGTAGCTAAGATTTTGAAGAAATTCAACTATATAGATGTGAAATCTGCTTCTACTCTAGTTGATTTGGAAAAGCCTTTAGTCAAAGATGGAGATGCTGGTGATGTTGATGTACATCTCTATAGATCTATGATTGGGTCCTTGATGTATCTTACAACATCTAGACCAGATATCATGTTTGCAGTATGTGCATGTGTCAGATTCCAAGTTACTCCAAAGACATCACATCTATTAGCTGTAAAGAGAATTTTTAGATATTTAAAAGGCAAACCAACTTTAGGCCTTTGGTATTCTGAGGATTCTTCATTTGAATTAGTTGCTTATACTGATAGTGACTATGTTGGAGCAACTCAAGATAGGAAGTCTACAACTGGAGGTTGTTAGTTTTTGGGAAACAGGTTGATATCATGGCAGTGTAAGAAGCAAACTATGGTTGCCACTTCTACAACTGAAGCTCAATATGTGGCTGCTTCTAGTTGCTGTGGACAAGTACTCTGGATTCAAAATCAATTGCTGGATTATAGGTACAATTTCATGAATACTGTCATTAATATTAACAATAACAGTACTATCTGCATTATTGAAAATCTTGTTCAACATTCTAAAACAAAACATATAGAGATCAGGCATCATTTTATAAGAGATTGCAATGCTAAAAAGTTAATACAAATGGTTAAAATTCATACTGATTATAATGTTGTAGGTCTTCTTACAAAAGGTTTTGATGCTGGAAGGTTTCAGTACTTGGTCTCAAGTATTGGAATGCTTAATCCTTAATGTCTACATCTCTTTATGTTTTTGTAAAAGATTAGTACTGTTAGTCTTGTCAATTAGTGCTGCTAAGTATAATTAGTACTGCTAGTTATACTTAAAACTTCTTGTTAAAACTGTTGGTCATACTTAATACTGTCAGGAAGAAAATACTTTGGATTGTGTAATTTTGGCTATGGACTAACACGTGCAGGTAAAGCATCTTGAATACCTGATGTTGAATGCTTCACCTCTAAAGAATTGGTTCAGGGAAAGTTAATGTTTTGGATAACAGTTTTTAACTTTTATTCATGGGTTATGCATAAATATGGATCCTCATGAATTCTCACATGTCTATCTAGTCTTTTCTAGTGTGCTTGTGATGAATAGAGGCATGTTGTTGTATAATTATTGAAGACAGAGTTAATACTGTTAGACATCTGTTAATACTGCTAGGCAGAAAATTACTACTGCCAGGCAAAAGTTAGTACTGTTGGGCGCCAAAGTTACAACTGTTGAGCAAATTCTTATCCCTTGAAGCATTGTTTGAGGGGAGGCTACTTATGTCAATATAACGTCAAAGCTGGATGGAAGGATATGTTATCTCAAAAGTGTGTTAAAAAGAATCAAAAACATCTAGGCATGTCAAAAGAGGTCGGGACACCAAGATACCTCAGTCTAGTGGTCCCCCTAAAAAAGGTTGGTGATGAGGCTGTCCATAAGGAGTTGGGTGACAGAATGGAAAGGGCTGCCACTACTGCTTCTAGCTTAGAAGCAGAGCAGGACAGTGGTAACATCAAATAATACACAATCCATGTCAACACTTAATGGATCAAGTCCTTAGGGAATTGTTTCAGGTAGTGGTCCCATGTGCCAAGATACCATATTGGGGGATGTGGATGCTCAAACTAGGTTTGAGACTACATCTAAACAGTTCAATGATCCACCTCTCTCAAAAGGTTACACACTTGGAAGTGGGGAGGACAGTATGAAACTATTGGAATTGATGGAACTTTGTACACAACTGTCAAATATGTTGCATAAAAACAGAAAGATTGATTTGGTGAGCCAAAAGAAATGAGAGATTCAGTGAGCTTAAAAATAGAAAGAGAGATGTGTGAATAAAAACATAAATGAGTGATTATGTAAGCAAAAAGAATTGAGAGATATTGTGAGCATAAAAACAGAAAGAGAGCTTGTGAGAAGAACCATTTGATGATAGAAGTCCTTTTTGGAAATAAATTAAAGTTAGTACTGGTAACTTAAAACTTAATACTGTTAGTCTTAGGTTATTAGGTTACTTACTACTGTTAGGCATAACATTGTACTGTCAGTTTAAGTTAATGCTGCTAGGCCTAATTTAGTGCTGCCAGTTCAAGTTAATGCTGCTGAGGGTGATTCTATAAATACTTCGATTAAGGGTTTCATTTGATTCTTTATTCGATTTCAATCATTCAAACACTCTCTAACCATAAACCCTAACTTAATTTCATCTTTGATCATCAAAACACAACACAGTGTCAACCCTAACTTTTGCTGATACTCACAACATGGTCGCATTCTTGGAAAAACCCGCTGAAAGTGATGGGTTTCATGAGATTATTGATTTTCTGAATGCTAATCAGATTCGTTATGCATTGACTGTCAATCCTACTATCTACACATCTTGCATTCAATAGTTCTAGGCAACCACAAAGGAAAAAACAGTTAATGGTGAACGTCAGATACAAGCCCTAATTGATAAAAAGAAGGTGATCATCTCGGAGACGAGCATTAGAAGTGATCTTCACTTGGAAGATGCAGGAGGTACTGATTGCTTGCCAACTGCTACAATTTTTGAAGAACTAACAAGGATGGGGTATGAAAAACCTTCTCAAAAGCTTACATTTTATAAAGGTTTATTTTCTCCGCAATGGAAGTTCTTAATTCATACCATTACCCAATGCCTTAGTGCCAAATCCACTGCATGGAATGAATTCAGTAGTACAATGGCTTCTTTAATCATATGCTTGGCTACAAACCAAAAATTTAATCTGTCCAAGTACATTTTTGATGCTATGGTGAAACACTTAGAGGGAGGGGTTAAATTTCTGATGTATCCACGATTTCTACAAGTTTTCATTAATCAACAGCTTGGTGATATGTCACATCACAAGAAGATTTATGTTAACCCTTCACACACAAAGAAAATCTTTGCCAATATGAAAAGAGAAGGAAAGGATTTTTCTAGGAGAATAACACCTTTGTTTGCAACAATGATGGTTCAACCTAATCAAGAAATGGGTATAGATTCAGGCATTCCTACTGATTCTCTCCAAACACCCATTACTACTCAACCATCATCCTCTAGATCTCAGAAGAAACAATCCAGGAGGAAACAAAGGAAGGACACTGCAGTTACTTAAGAGGAGACACAACAAGATGACAGTGTTCCTACACCTTCTAATGATCCACCTCTCAGTGGTGAGGATAGCATGCAACTATCAGAATTGATGCTTTTGTGTACCAATTTACAAAAACAGGTTCTTAATCTAGAAAAGGCAAAGGATGCTCAAGCAAAGGAGATTGTTGATTTAAAGAAGAGGGTCCAGAAGTTGGAAAGGAACAAGAAATCAAGAACTACAGGATTAAAAAGATTAAGGAAAGTTGGTATGGCTAGAAGAGTTGAATCCTTTGAGGATAAAGATAGTTTGGGTGATCATGAAGATGCATCCAAACAGGGGAGGAGCATTGAAGACATTGATAAGGATGCTGATGTTTCTTTAGTTGATGATACCCAAGGGAGGTCAGATGATGTAGAAATGTTTGATACAAATGATCTTCATGGTGATGAATTAGATGTGGATATGCCAGTTGGTGAGAAACAAGAGCAGAGTGCAAAGGAAAGAGAGGTAAATACTAGTGTTGAAGATAGTGTTGCTCCTACAACTATTGAAGAAATAACTTTGGCTCAGACACTTATTCAAATCAAAGCAGCTAAACCTAAATTTGTTACTACTGCTGCTACAACAACAACAACTACAAGACCTAAGGTTAGAGGGGTTGTAGTTCAGGAGCCAAGTGTATTCAGAACTCCACAAGAATCACAACCTTCAATGATTAAAGATAAAGGCAAAGAAATCATGATTGAGCATGAAGTTCCTCTGAAAAGAAAAGATCAAGTTGCTCTTGATGAAGATTTGGCAAGAAATCTTCAAGCTCAATTAGAGGCTGAACTTATAAAAGAAGAAAGGCTTGCAAGGTAACAGGAAGAAGAAGCCAACATAGCTTTGATTGAGTCATGGGATAATACATAAGCTATGATGAAGGCAGATTTTGAGTTAGCTCAGAGGCTACAAACAGAAGAACAAGGAGAGATAACTATTGAAGAAAGATCAAGACTGTTTGTAGAGCTTATGAACCAAAGAAAGAAACACTATGCAATGCTTGGAGCTGAAGAGAAAAGAAGAAAGCCACTAACTAAATCTCAAAAGAGGAATCTAATGTCTACCTATCTTAAAAACATGGGTAGATACAAACATAATCAATTGAAGAGCAAGAGCTATGAAGAGATTTAGAAGTTGTTTGATAATGAAATGAGGAGAGTAAATACTTTTATACCTATGGATTCTAAGGTAGTTAAAAGCAAAAAGGGAACAGAAGAAAGTTCTAAAGGTACAGAGGATGAACTGGAATTTGATAAGTCAAAGAAGGCAGAAAGTAATGAGGAGAAAGCTAAAGGCAACAGAAAGAAGATACTTGGTAAGAAAAGAGCAGGGAAAGAGAAACAACAAGAATCTTCAAAGAGACAAAGAATGGTTGATGATAAAGAGACAGATGAGCATAAAGAAGTTGAAGTAGATGATGAAGCTGAGCTGAAAAAGCATTTGGTGATAGTAAAAGATGATGATATAGAAATTGATGCTATACCACTTGCTACCAAACCACCAGTGATTGTTGAATACAAGCTTCTTAAAGAAGGAATAATGATACATTATCAATTGATAAGAGCTGATGGAAGTTCCAAGAGATATTCTTCAATGATTAGGATGCTTCAGGATATTGACAGAGAAGATTTGCAGACTCTTTGGAAGTTGGTCAAAACAAAGCATGGTGATACAAGGCCTGAAGATGAACATGAAAGAGTGTTGTGGGGTGATTTAAAAGTCATGTTTGAACCAGACATTAGAAGTGATGTATGGAGAAATCTACAAGGATACACAGTGACTGTTTGGAAATTGTATGATTCATGTGGAGTGCACTTTGTAAGGTTTGGAAATGTGCATATCTTCATGTTAGTTGAAAAGAGATATCCCCTCACACCAATAACAATCACAAATATGCTAAGCAAGAAACTTCAAACTGATTATTGGAATGAGATGTAATATCAACTACTCAAGCTTATGGTAAAGCAGCAACAAGGTCAATAAAAGGTTTGAATGCATCTTCCTGATAGTGATGAAGATTTTTAACAAAGAAACTTGAAGATTTAGAAGATGAACATCAAGTTTAGGGGAGGATTATTGGGACTTAAAAGACTTCAAGGATTCTTAAAGTTACTACTGCTCAGGTGCATAATGGAAATTATGCTAAGTAGTTAGTACTGGTAGTATAAAGTTACCACTGCTAGTTACTACTATTAGTATAATTTAGTATTGTTAGTATAAAGTTACTACTATTAGTTGAAGTTAAGACTACTCAGAGTTGAAGACTAAAATATAAGCTAAGTAGTTAGTGCTGCTAGTAGTAATGTTAAGATTGCTATTACATGTTACTACTGTGGGTATATATTAGTACTGCTAGTACTAATGTTACTACTGCTTATGTTTATTAGTACTGCTGGTACAAAAGTTTACGCTGCTGGATTACAACTGCTAGAAGACTTACTACTATCAAGAGGATAAAGACGGTTTAAAGAGATAAAGATTGTTTGGAGAACAAGAATACTTGTGAAGATAAGTATTGAGATATTTTTGTACAATATATACATAACGTATTTGTTTAAGAGATTACATTTATGTTTAGAAAAGATTATGATATCTTAGGAATGTATTGTAAGCCGACTAAGACTCCTTAGTCTATAAAAGGAGGTCATAGGGAATTAGTTGAGATATAAGTTTTGCATACAAGTTGTCAAGTCAATTTAGAAAAGCTTCAAGGTTGTAAACCCTAGTACTAGTGAAGAGTCCACGTATTATTGATCTAATAATATTGGAGCATTTGGTTATATCTTTGTTTATTCATGATTACTGTTTTATTCATAATACTTCTAGGTATTAAGGTGTAGATTCCGCATACACTTTAGTATACATACAAAATTTCTACAACAAGTTATTTTGGATTTATCCAAGGTAATTTAACCTAAAATAACCTAAGGAATCAATAAAGGATTGGGATCAACACTGAGTGTCGTAAGGACCACTGCAGATCTCACATGAGGTAGTGATTTTGTTCACTTGAGTAGGTTGTGTTAGAGCAAGATGAGCTTCCATCAAGCATTAGACTTGATTTTCAAGCTCGATTAGACGGCGGTCGGATGTACTCGGGACATCTTGAGGCAATGCGATTGCCTTGACCGTCTTAGAGAAATCCCTTGGGTCGTTCTAACTTCCGTTGTCACAGAGGGCGAGGTCCTCTAATAATGCCCAGGATTCTTTGGCATTTAGGTCACCAAGCTTACCACCGGCCAATTGGTCAATGGTTCGTCTTGTGACAGGATTGACATGGTCATACAAAATTTGGACATGGAGCCAAAGGTCGATGCCATGATGAGGGACTTTTTGTAGTAAGTCCTTGAAACGAGTTCATGCTTCGGATAGAGATTCTCCATGATGTTGTTGGAACATCAGGATATCATTGCAGAGTTTTGCGGTCCTTCTCGGTGGAAAGAATTGAGCAAGGAATCAGGTAGTAAGATCCTCCCATGTGGTGATGGATCCTGCTGGAAGACATTCAAGCCAATTGCTAGCTTGATCGCGAATGGAAAATTGAAATAAACGCATACGCGTTCTTTCCCTATTTTCACCGTCAAGGTCAAGTGAGTCCACTAGTTTTAGGAAATCCTTGAGGTGTTGGTTTGGATCCTCGGACCGAAGTCTGTGGAATGAGCATCCGCTTTGCACCAACCGGATGGTGTTGGATCGAAGAGGTACCACGTTGTTCCCTATGGGGAGCTCAATGGTATTCTTGTAGCCCTCGTGGCTAGGATTGGAGTAGTTTCCAAGAGTACGGATGAGATTCTCGTCACCCATGGTGGTTGACGAGAATGGGTTACAAAAAATTAACACAAAGAAAAGATAGACTACAAGAAAGCTAATATGCGGAAATTAAATTCTTACTTGAAAGGATTCAAGCAAGTAGAACTAAGCTAAACTATGATCAAAACCTAACTATTCCCCACGCAGCGGCGCCAAAAACTTGTTGCGGTTGTCGTAAGGGACTTCTACAAGAAGTTTTACAACTCCCTAGGCAGTGTACCTAACCGTTGTAGTGTAGTATAGGCAAGACTCGGGGGTTGTTATCGTTCTCTAGGGGAATAGGTTGGGAAGGCTTGATCACGGTCTAACAGAATTCTAAGGGTTGAGAGAAGATTCTTTTTGTGTTTTTATATTTTATGAAAGCAGTAAATCATATGTTTGAGAGATTGGTTGGTTTTAGCTATTAAACTAAATATAAACTAAGCTACTGGTGATAACAATATAATAAAAGATTGTGTTTATTTAATCATGTATTACTCCCTAGATTGCTTCTCCTAGTGTTGTTGCTTTGTCACACTTGTGATGATCTATGTAATTATTTCCTAAGTCATGAACGAATTACACGAACCCGCCGTCTATTTAATATTCCGTTAAGGCAACGCACAAGTAAGGTAGTATGAAGACTATTACAAGGCCCCTAAGAGTATATTAAATGCATTTGAAATATATTAAGAGTGGATCAACCATATAAGGGGCAAGGTAGTATGAAGACTGTTACCCGATGGTATCCTTTCTACACAATCATGTTTTCCTAGACATATCAACAGCGATACAGACAAAAGCTGGTTTTCTAAGACCTAACATGCATATTCATCACAAGAAGCAACACCACTAAGATCTACATCCTAGGTTTCATACAATCATAAATAAACACAATAGAAGGTTTAGCCAAGCATGTTATAAATAAAGCAAGAACAATAATGAATCAAACAACACATAGACATATTGAATGATTAAGATAATATAACTTGATTAAAACATGAATTGAAGGAAGTACAATAGGGTTTTAAGGCCATAAAATCAACCCTAATAGCTGCTAAATGAACTAGGGTTCGTCCCTTTCTTTTACTCTAAAGTTACACACTTAAAACCCTAAAAACGGATTTGTATATATAGGAAAATCGCTGTGACGGCGTCGCGTGTTAATCGTGACGCCATCATGAATAGAATATTCTAGATAATAGGCTGGGTCATACAATCTGACGCAGTCTGGAGATTTTGTGATGCCTTCTTGAGATGGGTTGTGACGGTGTCACGTGTAATCTGTGACGCCGTCTTCAGCTTCTGAGTAGAAATTCTTGAGAGATGTTGGTGTATGTCCGTAGTCTTTTCTGTTTCTTCTCCAAATGAGCCCAAGTCATGTGTATTTCTTCCAAATACCTTCCAAATGCAAAATACCTAAAAAGAAACGATTAAGTACCTATTTCGGGCATAAATGCACGATTTAAGGGGTTAAATGACCCCGAAAAAGTGTATAAAATGACACATCATCAATTTCCCATGGCATGTAACTTTGACGTTAGAAATTGTTCTAAGTTACGGTAAAGCCACGAGGTTGATTTTGTCGACCAACGTTCCTTTTTGGTTCTGGTGTCTTAGGACGAAGATAATTATTATATACTCTTCTAGGTGGTGGAGTTTTTGATCTAAAATTAGGTTTTGAAAATCAAACTTTGAGATTTAACAATGGCTTATAAAATTGTTTAACTCAAGTATCACTAGCAATAGGAACTTTGACATTGTTTACTATTATGTGTTTTGGTCTAGGACCCAAAATAGATTTTTGAAAAGACACACTTTTCTCAGATCCAGGCATAGATGATGGCGGTCCATAATTATTTTGGGGGCCATCTGTACAATATGGGGGCCGCCCATATTTACGGGACCTCCATTAGAGGACGCCTTTTTTTGAGCTTTCATAAATTTTATTTCTTTAGTTCCACTAGATGATGCTTAAAATGAACTAAACCCTGATGTGTCATTGTATGGTGTTAATTTTATGATTTCAACACTTTAACAGGCAGTGTACCCGATCGATGGTAGTTTCGTGGTAAGTAGGGTGTCGATCACTAAGAGCGAGAAACAATCTTTTTAATTTATTAATATTTTGGTTATCTAAACTAAGTTATATTCTATGTTAAACCTATGCTAAACCTATGTTAATCCTAAATCTAACGGATAAGGGGGGTTTCAGCCTGAGAGACTGGCACGGGTTTGGTGGTGACTGAAATCAACTTAAGACACTGAAACACACGCAAGCAAATTAACAGAAGATAAAAGAGCGGTCTAGCCAAATATAATAAAAACTATATTAACCATTATTAATCTAACCAGGACGTTGGTTTGTTTATTTAGTGTAATGATTACTTATCTCGAGGCGGCATATCATTCTTAAGATTAAGGCGGCACTTCTTCCTTAAACCTAGATACGTAAAATTCTGTCAAAATTAAACGCATCCACATAAAGCATCCTTATTTGCTGATTATAATCTATCTTTGGGATTAAAGCAATGGTGATCTTAGTAAACCCTAGCTCATAGAGACTTTACCAACTTACTGCTTAATGTGAATTCATACACTAGTAGTCCACTAACCAAGTTTTTACCAATTAATCGAGAACATACTTGTTGATCCCAAGGTCACCTGTTGGTCCAACTAAACTCATAATCTAAGGGCAAAGATAGGTCATTATTTGTAATCCTATTGGTCTAGATGTATAAATCACTATATGGAGAGCCATCCCGGCATCTAGATTACTTGGTCTGTATCACTAGATCCAGTTGAATGATAGGTCGCATACAAAAGCAAGTAAACAAGTATAAATTGATAAACATAAACAAGCAATCAATGATAAATTAGCAATCGATATAAACAAATGAAACATTCAGATCTTCATAATAATGGCTAATACCCGAAGGTATTAGCCTTCAAACGTCATAATCAATACAAGAGTAATAATTTAGCCAAGGTAAACTAATTGAGTTAACAAATGATACCAAAAAATGAACGATTACAAGAGTATAGAAGATTACAAGTTGTTTCCTATGGAATTGATTACATTGCAAGACCTTTTCTGCTCTTCTTCTCCTTTGAAAATCGACTTTTATGGTTTAGGTATCGAAAATATGATTTAGCACACTTAAAACTCGTTTTTGAGTTTTCTATTTAGAAGGTCTGGAAAAAGGTCGATACGGCGTATTGAAAGTCTTCGATACGACGTATTGGGGGTTTCTTAGAGTAGGGACCACATTCGATATCTTCCAAAATATTTTATTTCCATAGCTTAAATACGTCGTATAGGATTCTCTGGATACGGCATATTGATCTTGTTTCCTTCGTGGTTTTTAGTGAAGTGCAGGCACAGATACGCCATATCTTCCTTGATGGATACGGCGTATTGGTTGTTAGAACGGTAATCTTTAAATATCTTTGTTTAAGCTCTAGAATATGTGCCTTTTAGTTAACTATCACCAAGTGCTCCGTAATTACTGCAATTCTCAAATACAAACGATTAAGTAACAATTCTTTGCAATAATTATACAAAATGAGTTTATTACATGGGATAAATGATGCTATAAAAGTGACGTTATTTAATGTCATCAAACCCTAAACCTAATTTTTCACCGGAGGGTTTTTGATTACTTAACATTTCATTTATACAATGTGTACTCTTTTCAAATTTATTTAATCTAATGGCTTCCTCTTTGAGTTTTTCATTTTCAATTTTAAGCATATGACATTTTACACATTCGAGATCAACTCCCTTGTTTTTCTTGAGTGTGGACACTTTTTCTTTTAGAATACTAAGTTCTTTTTCTAAACTATTTCTAGTGGCTTTTAATCTTTTGTTTTTAGTGATTATCTTTAAACTCATTTTGCACAGTTTATCATATTCATTATCTAAAACTAAATCATCTATTGATGAGTTTTTATCACTAAATTAAGAGGACTCGAAACATACCTCACTTGATGCTTAAGCTACGAGACACGTTTAGTATTTGACCTTCTCGTCATCTTCTTCACCGCTATCACTCCAAGAACCTTCGACGAAAGCTCTTTGGTTCTTGTCTTTCGATTGTTTTGGACATTCTCCAATAAGATGATTTGGATCGCCGCATCTAAAGCATTTTCTATAACCTTTACCATTCTTGTTATCACGGCTTCTTTGGAACGTCTTTTTGTTGTTTCGAGGTTGTCTCACGAATCTACCTCTTCTCTTAAAGAACTTCTTGAAGTCTTTAACCGCCATGGCGTATTCTTCATCTTCACTTCCGGAAGTCAAACACTCCTCGTCACTAGATTCTTTCTTAGCCTTTAAAGCAAGAGATTTTCTTTCTCCCTTAGCTTTGACTATTTCAGAATCTTTCTTGATGATCATCTCGTAAACTTTAAGATTTCCGATGAGTTCATCAAGTGACAGTGATGTTAAGTGTTTTGACTTTTCAATCTCCGTGACCATTGCTCTCCATTTAGGATGTAGAGCCCTAAGAAACTTATTAACATAATTCTTGCTAGAATAACTGTCATCAAGAGCTTTTAGACTAGTAATGATAGTATTAAATCAAGCAAAAGCACTATCTATAGTTTCGTCTTCAGAAATGACGATTGTTCATATTGTTGTACCAAAAGGTCGATCTTGTTATCTTTGACTTGGTTATTACCTTAATGGGTGATTAACAAAGCATTGTAAATAACTATTTTAGCTTCGTTATTTTTTGCAAGTTTCTTTTTAAAATCATCACTTTATTTTTTAAAAGGGATAACCTCATCTAATTTGGTTTTCTGATTTTGTTTAATAGGTTGAAAATCACCATTAGTAATAACATGCCAGATATCAAGATCTTTTGATTTAACATATGCCTCGAATCTATTTTTCTAATAAATAAAACAGTCATATTCAAAAAGTGGTGGTCTTTGCATGGATTGCCCTTTTAGATATTTCTCGAAATCCATATATCGATCCAAGCTTTAAATTACAGTATATTTTAAAAATCTTGAGTAACCTGGCTCTAATACCAATTGTGGGAACTAGAAGGGGGGTTGAATAGTTTACAGGTTTGTTTTTTATTTTAAAAGTTTACTTTCAAAATACTTAGATTCGAGTTGTATGTTTAACCAATCGACAATACGAGTCAACAATGTAAATATCTAAACTAATACTAAATAACAATTACAACAATATAAAGAGATGAAAGAAGGAACAATCAAACCAAGACACCAAGATTTATAGTGGTTCGGCTATGAAGCTCTTCTTCGATCTACTCCACTCCCCGAGTATAGATGAGGTGTCATTTTATACACTATTTTGGGGTTATTTAACCCCTTAAATCATGCAAATATGCCCAGATTATGTGCTTAATCGTTTTGTTTTAAGGTTTTTAGCACTTGGATGGAATTTGGAGGAAATACACGTGACTTGGGCTTATTTGGAGAAGAAACGGACAAGACTACGACTCTACACCAAGAACCATATTCAGAGCCTAGAGATGGCGTCGCAACCATAAAGCGATGGAGTCATGACATTCTTGGTGACGGCGTCAGAGATTCAGCAGCGGCGTGAGGACATGGCCGACATAAAGTGGATCTAGAACCATTTACGTAGCGACGACGTTAGGAGTATAAAGCGATGTCGTCGCAGCGATATCTCTATAAATATAAAACCAATTTTAGGGTTTCATGTGTGTAACTTTGTATAACTTTAGGGAGATTTACCCTAGCCTTGGTAGCAGCTTCATAGGTCATTTTTAGGGCCTCAAAACCCTATTGTACTACCTTAGATCCATGTTTTAATTCAAGTAAGGTTATTTATCTTTAATCATTCAATATGTCTATGTGTTGTGTGATTGATTTATCTTCTTGCTTTCATTATAACATGTGAGGCTAAACCCTCCTTCATATTTCTTATGATTGCATGAAAGTCGAATTGTAGATCCTATTACTGTTGCTTCTTGTTGAAGAATGTGCGCGTTAGGCTTTAGAAAACCAGCTTTTGTCTGTATCGCTGTAGACACGTCTAGGGAAACACGAGTGCGTAGAAAGGATACCATCGGGTAACAGTCTTCATACTACCATACTTGTGTGTTGCCCTAACAGAATATTAAATAGACGGCAGGTTCGTGTAATTCATTAATGACCTTGGAAATACTTACACATGTCATCACAAGTGTGACAAGGCAGTAGGACTAGGTGAAGCAATCTGATAAGTAGTGCATGATTAAGTAAATACATTCATTTATCATAAAGTTATCACTAGTAGATTAGATATTAATTAGTTTAGTTAATAGTTAAACAAACCAACCTCTCAAACCATAGATTTACCTGTTTTCTATAAAACATAAAAACACAAAAATAATCTTCCCTCAACCCCTAGAATTCTATTAGACCAGGATTAAGCCTTCTCAACCTATTCCCCTAGAGAACGATAACAACCCCTGAGTCTTGCCTATACTTCTACTACAACGGTTAGGTACTCTGCCTAGGGAGTTGTAAAACTTCGTGTAGAAGTCTTACGATGACCGCATCAAGTTTTTGGCGCCGCTGCGTGGGGAATAGTTTGGTTTTGATCATAGTTTAACTTAGTTCTACTCGCTTGAATCCTTTCAAGTGAGACTTTAATTCGGTATACTAGCTTTCTCGTAGCCTATCTTTTCTTTGTGTGTTTGTTTATAATTTTCATTGACTATTCCATTCTTCACTATGGAGAACGCGAATCCACCACCAGCAAGTAATCGTCTTGTCCTACCAGCTGCACTGCACGCACAAGCCGTCCAAGAGCTCTACGAGCTACAAAGAATTTTGGCCTTTATTAAGTCTCACTTAGAAAGTATTGAATGATTCCTTAATAACTTTGCCAACCAACCTAATGAGACTAATCAGAATGACCTTGAGTCCGATGATGAATCAGTTGACATACCCCTTGTTTCTCCCTTTCCTCGTTCAGACAATGATTCAGATGACGGTGAAATGCTTAATGAATTGATTGAGTACGAAATTGTTGGAATACTACGCCGAGAAAAGGCAATTAATAGTTTCGATGGGAAGGACTTGGCATTCTAATGTATCATCAGATTTAGGAAGTTTGTCACCGACTTTGATCCCTTCTTACCAATAAACATTATCACGTGTAAAGCCTACAACACTATAATGGTAGAAGGATTAAAGAGCACATGAAAGAACTTAGTTGCAATTGATAGAGATGTTTACGTGCTTGTAGGCAGCTTCACCTACATCACGGATTTTGTGGTATTGGAATACATAGGAGAATTATTCAAATAAATAAGGTTGAGGTTGTAATGGGTAGACCCTTTAGGAAAATCACTAAACTCGAATATGATTGCGCTAAGGGGTTAACGTCTTTTGATAGGATCTTTGATAATTACACATTCCAAATGCCACGCATTATACCTAGGTTTAAAAATTGGGGTCACATATCATTGAGTAAGATCCCACCCATCCTTGTGCTAAATCAAAGAGATCTAACTAACGGGTTCAAGAATGCATGCGAGAAGAACAAATTTATGTACAAAAACTGTTTGAACCTAGGTCCCGAATACCAAGTGGACGAAATGATGAAAAAATAATGGACATGCAAGCATTCATGAAGTCACGTTAGGACGTATGACTTCGAGTCTAGCTACAAGACTCGTAAATAAAGAAAAGTGCTTTTCGGGAGGCAACCTAATATTTACTTTTCCTGCATTTAGGAGTGTCTTGTGTTTTAATTCTTTATTGTTTGTTTTATTATGTTTGAATTAATTTTAATCATGCTTTGTTTGTTTATAACTTCGTCTTATTTGCAATCAAAGGTATTTTGCAACAAAATAAGTGCAAGGGAAATATCTGGTTTTTAAGAACCCAATTCAAACATTTAAAATAAATTATTTAGATTAATTCATGTCAGTTTTGAGTCATAGGATTGTTATGGTAAATTCCAGGTTTTTATGCAGTGTTTTCTTCAGATTTGACTAATAAAATTGCGTACAAGAAATTTCTCATGAAAAACGGAGAATAAATTTTCACAGACACTAGAGACGGCATAAGGATTTATCCTGACGGCGTCGCGTCTCCAGCTATGTAAAAATTCAAAAAATTTCAAGTATTTCTGAAAAATAAATGTGCAATAATTAAAATTTGTAATTCTTTTATAAACCTGCATAAACCTATAATTTTATCATTACTCTAATCCTATCTTTACTGCTTTCATAGAGTCGAAACCCTAAACTCTCATTGTATATTTATCTCGCCTATTTTATGCTTGGTATAGTTGTCTTTGTCTTTGATTACAGGTTATATTTGACAAGAAGAAGCTTGGAAGTTCTTAGGAAGTTTCATTGGATGATTCTTTGAGGACAATTTAACCAGTTATCGCATGTTTCTTCTCCATTATTGAGCAAACCAGGGGAGTACTAGTTTCTTTTACTTGTTTTCTTTTCCCTTTATTCATTTTTATGGGTACTTCTATAGAACATTAGGGATAATGTTCAACTTAAGTGTAGGGGGAAATAAGCCTTAGAAACTATTTCTTCATTTGTCATTTGCTTGTTCCTTAAAACGATGGGTAATATATTGAAACATAGCATAAAAAGGTAATTTTGACCCAAATTTAAAAAAATTTATGACACATACCGACGAAAACCAAGTATTAATAGCGTCTCATGGATAGGAATGTGTATAACTAGCACAAAAACCCTCAAAATTCCACCCTAAAAATGTGAGGTTCGCCTTTAGATCTTTATGAATTCGGGTATCCATTATTGATAACCAAGATAGTTTATACCTTTAGCTTTCTCGAGTTAAGGTTCGAGTGGAGTCATATGTGTCTATTCCGTCATTACGGATGTGTATGTATGGTCTTTATCGCCTTTTTTGGAGCATTGGTATCGGTAATAAATTATATGAGTGTACCGGTAGTATATAAAATTCTAGAACTTGTTTTTATGATGCATCCCGAGACCGCATAATAAGTATTAGGATTTTCTAGATAAGAGGTACTAGGATTAACCCATGTTTTAAACCTGTAATTGTTATTATGGTCACATCGACTATATAACTATCCCACACCCTTACCATGCACTCATTTTTAGTGCAGGATACCCCTAGTACAACCCTTCGAGCCTATATTTTTTCACAGTTCTTGTAATTTTTTGGTTAAGCCGGACTATTAATGAAGATCATTGTCAACCCTTAAACCAATCGTTACACCTAAATCGCCTTCGCGTACCTTGTATGTTCTCACCTTTATTACATTATTTTTTTAACACAAGTTAATTATTTGAGTACACGGTTGCTAAGTCTTAATCCTTATAAATACTGTTTTGGGATGATTGGGATTCATGGTAGTATTCATCTTATAAAGAAATTGGGAAGAAGTAATTTATTACCCCAATAGAGCTCAATAAGCTCCATGTTATTTTGATCCACCTCAAATTAGGTCATTAGTTAGATTGTAAATAATCAAGTATGTAAAAGTTCAAGTGTAGGGGTGTATCTATAAACCCCCAATGATGTATTATATGTTTAAGCAATGGTAAGGCAAAAGTGTACAAAAAAAATGTATTTAAAAATGTATATAAAAAAAGAGTGAAAAAAATATACAGGCTGCCATTTGCTTATGTCTATGTTTATATTAGAGTCAAGAAAAGAAGAAAAAAAAGAGATTGGTGTAGAGTTTTGTAAAGTTTGTATATTTTGTCTGAGTCCTTGGCTTAGCAACCAAACCAACGTGTATTCTTATAAATAATTAGCTAACCCATCTACTCCAAATTCACCCAAAGTCATCACCCATATATATCCCATCCATTTCTGTTTCCGTTAATGTTTATCTTACACCTACACCCCACAACCCTTTAAAAGACCTCTTTGACAGTAATGAATAATACTTGCGCCTAGTGGTGAAGGTTTGATCCTTTACCAAGCTTATGGTAATTTATATGTTATGACAGATAATGAGTGTTGATTTTCCGTCCTATTATGTTATAATTTATTATGCAACCGAGAGAAAAAGAGAATCCCAAACACTTATGTGAGGTGCTAGTATATACATTCCATGTTTTTAATTACGAGGTCTAGAAGGTTGTGTTGTAAAATATATTTAAAGAGTAGGTTAAATGACCCTCATATTGTTATTGTCTAGGTAGAAAGGCCCATTTGCTTGAGGACAAGCAAATTCCATTTATACATTATTTTGGGGTCATTTAACCCCTTAAATCATGCAAATATGCCCAGATTATGTGCTAAATCGCTTGTTTTCGGTTTTTAGCACTTGGATGGCATTTGGAGGAAATACACGTGACTTGGGCTCATTTGGAGAAGAAACGGACAAGACTACGACTCTACACCAAGAACCATGAAGAATTATTCATTCAGAGCCTGGAGACGGCGTCGCAACCATAAAGCGACGGCGTCATGACATTCATGGTGACGGCGTCAGAGATTCAGCGACGGCGTCAGGACGTGGCCGACTTAAAGTGGATCTAGAACCATCTACGTGGCGACGGCGTCAGGAGTACAAAGCGACGCCGTCGCAGCGATATCTCTATAAATATAAAACCGATTTTAGGGTTTCAAGTGTGTAACTTTGTATAACTTTAGGGAGACGAACCCTAGCCTTTGTAGCAGCTTCATAGGTCGTTTTTAGGGCCTCAAAACCCTATTGTACTACCTTGGATCCATGTTTTAATTCAAGTAAGGTTATTTATCTTTAATCATTCAATATGTCTATGTGTTGTGTGATTGATTTATCTTCTTGCTTTCATTATAACATGCGAGGCTAAACCCTCCTTTGTATTTGCTTATGATTGCATGAAAGTCAGATTGTAGATCCTATTACTGTTGCTTCTTGTTGATGAATGTGCACGTTAGGCTTTAGAAAACCAGCTTTTGTCTGTATTGCTGTAGACACGTCTAGGAAAACGCGAGTGTGTAGAAAGGATATCATCGGGTAACAGTCTTCATACTACCTTGCCCTCTTATATGGTTGATCCCTCTTAAGGTATTTTACACGCATTTAATATACTCTTAGGGGCCTTGTAATAGTCTTCATACTACCTTACTTCTGTGTTGCCCTAACGGAATATTAAATAGACACCGAGTTTGTGTAATCCGTTTATTACCTAGGAAATACTTACACATATCATCACAAGTGTGACAAGGCAGCATGATTAGGAGAAGTAATCTGATAAGTAGTACATGATTAAGTAAATACATTCAATCATTATAAAGTTATCACCAGTAGATTAGATATTAACTAGTTTAGTTAATAGTTAAACAAACCTACCTCTCAAACCATAGATTTACTGGCTTTTTATAAAACATAAAAATACAAAAATAATCTTCTCTCAACCCCTAAAATTTTGTTAGATCATGATCAAGCCTTCCCAACCAATTCCCTTAGAGAACGACAACAACCCCCGAGTTTTGCCTATACTACTACTACAACGGTTAGGTAGGCCCAAAATAATATGATGAACATAGAGTTTGAATGATAACAAGTTTGGACGTCCTCAAGTCCAATGCCACTCTGTGCCATAGGTTGCTCAATTACCTGAGATAAACATGCTAAAAAGGTCAACACAAAGGTTGAGTGAAATTCACAGGTTTGAAATGTAATAGTTGAATACAAGTCATCATAAGTGGTAATAATTGTACAATTACAATTATCATGGAAAACAGTATTATTGCCCTAAGCTCATGACACCAACACGTTAACATGGAAATCACCTCAGTGACATTATTGAGGAACAAATGTCCTCTTGGAAAGGTAACTTGCCAAAGTTACCCATTATTCTCAAATATAGTGCGTTTGATTACCTCATGTACAGGTAAACACAAACGGGATTCGTCAATCCCGATAGATCTATCCACAATATTCGCGTTCACTCGCAAGTGATTAATGGTTCATGATTAAATGATATTGGCAGTAGAGGTAAACTTAGGCAATAATATATCAAGATAGCATACAGTTGGAAAATACTTGTATTCATGGTTTATAGCATGTATCCCCCCACGGGGTTTGAAAAAAACATATAAAGATGGGACTATGAACTCACCTTAATAAGGTAGTTGATTGATTTGAAATTTAATTCAAATGGAAGTAAACAGTCCCGTCACGCAACCTGGGGTTTATTAGTTTAACGTAAAGTTTACGGCAGATAAATCCTGACGCATTCTCCAGGGTCTGTGAAAATTATTTTTTTTTTCTTTCCAAAAACAAAACTTTGTTTCATAAAGTTTAACGTAAATGGTTTTGGTTTATTAGTTTGTAAAAACATCGTATCACTGTTCGGGCTATCATAATCCAGAGTTTATACAGTAAACGTTTGAGGAACTAGGATACTTTAAAATCGTAAATCCAGCAACTCGTCAAAACGTCTACCCAAATGAAAGCCCCTCACATGAAATTCCCTAGTAACGTGATACGTTATAGTTTAAATGATAGGATTTTATCTTTTTAAGTTTCTTCAAAAGCTAGTGGATGATAAATTATGTTAAATATATAACATAATTATTTTATAGTGTTTCGATCGACGAATGATAATGACAAATGTGTCGGGCTTTAATAAAATCGAGTCTTATAATATTCAAATATATTTTTATAATTAATATAAAAATATTACATTTTATACCTTTGAGAATATGAAAATGACACTTGGTATATATTAATTTACACTTTTAACCCTTTAATTATATTTTAGACATTTAACCCTTAACTTAGAAATATGGCAAAACAGGCCCTTGTAGTTTTAACTTTAGGATAATTACACTTTTGGCCCGAAAGTTTAATAATTTCAAAAGTTACAATATATACCCCTCATGTATATACGATTTGCATTACTAGTCCAAAATCCATATACTTTGTATTTTAATCTTGAAATTAATTTGCAGCATATAGCTTATTACTATAAGCTAAAATAAGTAAGTTTTATGAGCTTGTAGCTTATGAAAAGAGCTTATGAGCTTAAAAATCCAAAATGGGAACGTTTGGTTTTAAAATCTTAACCCGATGGGTTTGAGCTTTTAGGGTTTGTTTTTAAGTTTATAAAAATGATATAATAGCTTATTAGATTAGCTTATGGCTTTTAGCTTATAGGTTTTATGAAAATAGCTTTTAGGGTTTTAGAGGTGCGTTTAGTTTAGGAAAACCAAACGAGTAAGCTTTAGGGTTTAAGGGCTTAACTCATGTGATCATAAAAGATGTAAGAAACTAATTTAGATGGGAATAAGATCATACTAGCTTATTTGTAGAATTCGAATGGATTAGGGTTTTCCAAAAGTGGGTCGAATTAGGGTTCGGTTTGGTTTAGGGTTTCTAACAAGGTTTTAACTTGTACAAATGATTAAAACAAGTTTATATATGATCATAGACATAACAAGAGCTTATTGAACTAGATAGAAAGCTTACTTAGTACACGAAATTGTGAAAACGGGTTGAATGGAGCAAATGAGACCCGAAACCTTTAGGAGATGAATCAAGGACCTTTGTTCTCGTTTCTTGGCTTTTAAATAGTTTATACTTTCTCTTCTTCTCTTCTTTAGCTTGGTTAGAACATGATTTTAAAGTAGTGTTTAGCTTAATGGTATGCTTATAAAAGCATGCATGTTTTGGCTATATATAGGGGTAAAGAAGAGTAGTGGCCAAGTTTAGGAGAAGTAGTGACCAAGGTGAGCTAGGAGTGATGGCTAAAGGATAGCTAGGATGAATAGTATAAGCTAGGAGTAGTTTGAAAGGTGTTAGAGGGTGAGAAAGGTTCGGTTATACAAGGAGGTGACAAGGAGGTTTACTTGGTGTGCAAGTTGGCTAGGTGGTGACAAAGAGGTGATGAAGGTGCTTAGCAAGGTAGTAGCCAAGGTGGTGCATCATGGAGAAGGGTGGTAGCTTGCTTAGGTCTTAGTTCGAGCTAGTTAAGGGGTAACTGGTCATTTTGGGTTTTTAGGTTTGGTTTTTAGATTAAGTCGAGCTAGGGTTAGAATTAGAGAGGGAAAAGTGTTTAAATATGATACATTGGAGTGCTTGTACTTAGTGCTAAGGAGGTGGTATGAAATCCTTAAGAAAATGGAGGGAAATGAGCTAGTTTGAATTCGTGCTTTGTCAACTTGTACTTCGGGCTTAAAAGGGTTGTACATTGGTTTTAGAGGGAAAATATATTCGAATTTTATGCATTGTACACTTGTACACATGCCTTAAAAGCTTGTACCTTTGTATTGTATGTAAACATTACATATAGTTAAGGTTTTGTTATAAACGTTAACATATAAATCCGTTTTGTAATAAATGTTATGAAAGGTACGTTAAATAGATAACGTATAGTAAAATGGTGATTAAAACATATTGCTTGACATATTATAATGTTTACTTGACATAAACGTTGATGGAATTGGCATTAGTAGGTTGCGTAAGCTCGTTTACTTTGATAATGTAAGTTACGTTACATTATGGATGGAAAAATCTTTCCATGAAAATAGTTGCATCTAATTTAATAGATGGAAATTACACTGAGGAAAATTGCATCTAATTTAATAGATGGATAATTACATAGAAGAAATTTGTGGGTTGTTATAGTCTCCCAACCTTAAATAAATCTCGTCTGGAGATTTAGTTGGATGTTGGAGTGATGCTTGGAAATAATTATGGATACTTGGCATGAATTTGATCTTCGCGTTCCTACGTAAATTCTGGTCCTCCTTTAGAGTTCCATCTTACTTTGACAATAGGGATATGACTTTGTCTCATTTGCTTGACTTCTCGATCCATAATTTCTATTGGTTCTTCCACAAAGTTGAGTTTGTCATCGAGCCGAAGCTCTTTCATTAGAATGATGAGAGATTTATCAGATAGGCATTTCTTTAGATTAGAAACGTGGAAGGTACTGTGCACATTACTGAGTTCTTCAGGAAGCTCAAGTGTGCATGCCACTGGGCCGACCCTTTTAAGGATCTTAAATGGTCTAATGTACCGGGGGTTAAGCTTTTCTCGCTTTCCGAATTGAATGACACCTTTTCAAGGTGACACTTTTAACATAACATGATCTCCAACTTGGAATTCCAAAGGCTTTCGCCTTACATTGGCATAACTCCTTTGCCGGTCTCGTGCAGCTTGCAAGCGTTGTCGGATTTGTACTATCTTTTTGGTGGTTTCATATATTATCTCTGGTCCCGTGAGTTGGACATCTCCAACTTTGGCCCAACAGACAGGTGATCGACACTTTCGACCATAAAGTGCCTCAAATGGTGTTGCCTTAATACTGGCATGGTAACTGTTATTGTAAGAAAATTCTACCAGTGAAGTGTCTCTCCCATCCTTTTCCAAAATCTATAACACTGGCTCGAAGCATATCTTTAAGTGTTTGGATGGTTTTTTCACTTTGTCCATCGGTCTTGAGATGATATTCCGTACTCATATCTAATTGAGTACCCAAAGCATTCTGCATTGACTGCCAGAATCTGGATGTGAAATGACTGTCACAATCTGATATGATGGATATTGACACTCCATGCCGTGAAACTATTTCCTTTATATACAACCTTGTAAGGGTTTCCATACTATATGTCGCTCCGATGAGGATAAAATGTGCTGATTTGGTAAAGTGGTCTACAATGACCCAAATTGTGTCATGTCCACTTGATGTTTTGGGTAGTTTTGTAACGAAGTCCATTGTTATTCTTTCCTATATCCATGTAGGTATCTCTGGTTGTATCAGTAAGCTAGATGACTTCTGACATTCTGCTTTAACTCTATAGCATGTTAAACACTTGCCAACATATTCAGCGATGATTGCCTTAATGTTAGGCCACCAATAGAGTTTCTTTAGATCCTTATACATCTTGCCAGAACCTGGGTGAATGGAATATTTCGATTTATGGGATTCATGCATGATTAAGTCTCTCAAATTACCAAAAAGTGGTAACCAACTTCGGTTCTTGATACAACGAATTCCATCAGGACGTACTTTAAATGCTTTGTCCATTCCTCGTAGGTTCTCAGCTTTGATATTCTCTTCTTTGATCGCCTCAGTTTAGGCTTCGAGGATTTGTGATGGTAATTTTGGGTGAAGGGTCATGACTAATGCCCTAACTCAGAGTGGTTTGATTCGGTCCTTCCGGATTAAGGCATCTGCTACAACATTTTGCCTTTCCAGGATGGTAACGAATCTCACAAATGTAATATGCGAGCAATTCTAGCCAACGACGTTGTCTCATGTTCAACTCTTTCTGATCAAGGATATGTTGAAGACTTTTATGATCAGCGAACATAGTACACTTTGTGCCATACAGATAGTGTCTCCAAATTTTAAGAGAGAACACTACTGCTCCCAATTCAAGGTTGTGTGTGGTATAGTTCTCTTTATGAGGCTTAAGTTGTCAGGAGGCATATGCAATAACTTTTTCTCTTTGCATTAACACCGCTCCCAAAACTTGGAGTGATGCATCACAGTAAACAAAAAAATCATTGTTTCCTTCTGGTAATGCTAAGATTAGAGCTTCACAAAGCTTTTGTTTAGCAGTTGGAAGGCTAACTCTTGGTCTTCTCCCCAGATATACTTCTTGTTTTTCTGGGTTAATTCAGTCAAAGGCTTTGCAATCTTTGAAAAACCTTCGATGAATCTCCGATAGTAATCAGATAGTCCTAAGAATTGGCGTACTTCTGTGGGTGTAGTAGGAGATTCCCAATTCTTAACTGCTTCAATCTTGGCGGGGTCAACGTGAATTCCTTGACTGTCAATCGTGTGCCCGAGAAATTGCACGATACTGATCCAGAAATTACATTTGGAAAACTTGACATATAATTTCTCATTTTTAAGTAATTCTAGTATTATTCTCAGGTGATCTACGTGTTCTTCTTTGTTATGGGAGTAGATGAGAATATCATCGATGAACACTATCACAAATTTATCCATGTATGGTTTGCATATACGGTTCATGAGGTCCATGAATATAGCAGGCGCGTTAGTTAAACCAAATGGCATCACATGGAATTCGTAGTGTTCGTACCGCGTTTTGAAAGCAGTCTTGGGAATATCTTCATCCCTGACTCTCAGTTGGTGATAGCCTGATCTTAAGTCAATCTTTGAGTAAGTACTTGAACCTTGAAGTTGGTCGAATAAGTCATCGATCCTGGGTAATAGGTAACGATTCTTTACAGTGAGTTTATTCAGCACCCGATAATTGATACACATTCTGAAAGATCCGTCTTTCTTTTTAACAAATAAGATAGGATCTCCCCAAGGCGAAGTACTCGGTCGGATAAAACCTCGGTCTGCTAACTCTTGTAGTTGATCTGATAATTCTTGCATTTCTGAAGGAGCTAATTTGTAATGTGCTCGAGCTACTGGTGCCGCTCCTAGAATTAAATCGATTTGGAATTCTACTTGGCGAATCGGAGGAAGGCCGGGTAGATCTTCAGGAAAAACTTCTAGAAATTCTCTGACTATTGGTATATTTTCTAGTCGTTTTTCGTCTGACTTCTTCTCCATTACTTGGTCTATGAAAACTTGATATCCCCTGGATATATATCTTTCGGTTTCAATACAAGATATGAAGCTTAGTCGGGTTTTACTTTAATCACCTCTTATGATCAAAGTTTCACCGTCGATGAGGATGTGGACGACTTTCTCGTCGTAAATAATTCTAGCATGATACTTGGATAACCAATCTATACCAATGACGACGTCAAAACTACCAAGTTTAATCGGCATAAGATCAATTTCGAAAGGTTGGTTTAGCAAAATCAGAGTGCAACCCTGGATAACGGTATTAGTGCTTACTAGGTTTCCATCGGCCATTTCAATGTTGTAAGTGGTATCTAGTGTAATTGGTGGGATATTAATCATAGAAGCAAGAGATATGGATACAAAACTTTTATCGGCTCCTGAATCAAATAATACTCTAGCTAGATGTTGGTTTAGAAGGAACGTACCCGTTGTTTTGGTCATAACTCGGTATACAAACTCGGATTGCAGTTGATTCAACGGGCCACGGAAAGAGAATAAAATTATCTAAACTTAGAAAAGCGTTACAGCTGAAATATACTAAGAGCCGGTTTTACAAATGAGCTAGAACATATTTAGGGAAATGCAATTAATTCGCGAATCTGGCCATAATCCATCCACGTACATCTCTAACTTGGTCCCCAAGTAATCTCTAGCCTATAAATACCTCCCTATGATGCCTTAGACGAAATCATCTCTTATTATATCATCACATACAAATCTCAAGAAGAAGATTCAAGAAAAGGCAAAAGTTTACGCGCACTTTTCTCTAGTGCGTCGCACTTCTGATCGAGTTCCCAAAACCGCCGCACTATATTTCTTGTACGCCGCACTTTCGTTCAATCTTCCCAAGGAAACGGTTAAAGTCCCAATAAATGCTAAGTGCATTAACTCCTAAGTGCGCCGCACTTTTTCTCAAGTGCCGCATCTTTCTACCCGATAATAGCCTATAACCTTGAGAAGGATTTCTCTCATTTTTACACACACCTCACAACATTAATCGCATCACCCCACACGTCTAATCACGAAATTTCAAGGGTGGTGATAGCACCTTAAGGGTTCCAGTCGATTGGATTCAATAGCTTGGGTTTTGTTATAGTTTTCGTTTAGGAGAACTAATTGTCGAATCGTTGATCTTGTAAACGTTGGTATAATTTCTACAATCTTATAATATGGAAGTATTCTAGACTTCATATGAATGGTTATCGTGTTTGTTACTTTGATATGGAAGCTAGTGTTCTTATGTTTGTTTTGGCTTAATGTGATTTGGATTAAGTGTTAGGTATGTGTTTAGTGAATTGGTTAAACCTATCTTTATATAGAAAATTGGGCCGAAAGGTTTCTTTTATAACTGTGTTCTATCAATCATCTAATTTATTGGTTATATTAACTTTAAAGGCCGAAAAGGATTTGTTGTTATTAATACGATATAATCATATTCATATATAAAGGCCGAAAGGATTAAACTTGTCATAACTCTATTTTCTAATTATAAACACTATCCTTATATTTCATTATCAAAGTGATCATTACCTAAACAAACATACCTTAATCATTTGATTGAATCATATTTTAATTGCTTTCGTTATAATATCCGTGATATGCAAGACTTGGTTAATTTGATTCGTAACAATCATCTTAGCCTTAGCATGTTAATTACAAACTGTGAAAACTTCAATTCCCATGGAACGACCTAAACTTACCTACATCTATACTATACACGAATGGGTATACTTCCTGAGCGTTATGTTTTTAGTAAAATCGGTATTTCTAGTATTATAAATTTAAAGCTTGGAAAACACACATCAAGTTTTTGGCGCCATTGCCGGGGAATTGTTTAAGTTGTTATCTGTTTGTTTTTGTTTTGTGCTATTTTGTTTCATAAAATTTTTCAAACCCGCCGTACCGTTATCTGCAAACGGAAACCAAAAATCATTTTTCTCCAAGAAGTACGCCGCACATCTTATTTGTGCGCCGGTTTTCCTGTAAACCCAGAAAGTACGCCGCACTTTAATCAAGTACATAGCACTTTCTGCAGATTTTTCCCAAACAGAATTTTGTTTCAAAAACCAAAACCAAAAGCCCCCAATCTGCTAGTCTTAGGTTTTATAATCATTTGGAATTATATTTTATCTGATTATATGCCTTGTGTATTTGTAATTATCTAGTTTATAATAATATTCGAAAAAAAATCTTTTATTTATTTATCCTTATTTGCTATATATAATAAAAACTAAAATATATCTAATATATATAAAAATAAAAAATATATATGAAAATAATTTATTTTATTTTGAATATTATCCTATTAGCCTTAATTATATATATAAAAATATCTTTTTTCAAAATACTTAAGGTATGTATAAATCCTCTATCTTTTGGAAAACAACTAGTAAATCTAATATATAAATTAAATAAAAATTTGAAAACAAAGACATATAAGATTAAAACTAACCAGAAAGAATCCATTCAGATCGAATCACACAAATCTTCCATCGAACATCCTATCGTTAATGACTTTGTCGTTATAAATATACCTGAAGAGGATGTTGAACCTAAACAGACAATTCTCGATCCAGATGATCAGCCTATGTGGGAAAGTGCTAAGACTGTAGCACCGACTCCTAATTCTGCCATTGTTCAAATCGATGTTGATGACAACTTTGTTATTAATAGTACCCACATGAAAATGATTTGCGAAAATAAATTCGATGGTTATCTGCGGGCCGATTCGCATGACCACATCCGTGAATTTCTCGCAATCTGCAACATGTTCAAATACGGTGAAACTCAGAGTGAAGCCGTAAAGCTTTTAATATTTCCTTTTTCCTTATGTGATGAAGCTAAAACCTGGTTTAACGAACTTAATGAAGAGTCTATAACATCGTGGGAACAAATGAGAAAAGCTTTTATAAACAAATTCTTTCCACCTTCGTTATTCAACCGTCTTTTTCTTGAAATCAAAAATTTCTCTCAACTTGTATGTGAAAGTCTAACCGACGCTTGGTTACGACTCAAGAGCATGCTTCGAAAATGTCATGGGCACGGTCTGACCAAAGGATCTATTATTCAAATATTCTATCACGGTCTAGACGAATCCACTCAAGCAATCCTGGACGTAACCGCCGGAGGAATCTTCCTCTACAAAAGTCCAAATCAAGCTTTTCAACTTCTTGAGGAAAAAGTCCTTTTCAACCATGATTGGCCCATTAAATCTAAAAACGAACATCATCAAAAATCTGTTTCTTTCGCCGATGGAAGTGATAGTAATAATGATAATTCTCGATTTATGGAAAAATTGAAGGCTATGGATTCTCAAATTATAAGCTTAAATGAAGAATTGCAAGATATGCTTAAGAAATATAATGAGCTTAGAAAGGGAAACACTTCTAAAAACCACCTGAACGATGACATGCCGATGTGTGAACGTCATGATGTTAATTCCATCCAATATGAAGATTATCAAAACCAAAATTCTCATGATTCGTCTTCTCGTCAATCCCTTCATGATCCTAATGATTCCAAGAAATCGCTCACAGAATTAAACAAAGATGTGAAAAATGATCTCGAAGATTTCAAAAGACGTATCCGTAGCATGAGAACTGTTCATTGGAAACTCTATGACAGCGACGATCGTAAAACTACCGGTGTTTTACCCAACAAAAAGTCTAAAACAGTCAACCAAGAACCTCAATCTAATACAAATCTTGAAAAATCAATCACAAAATTCTTAGATGGTCAAAGAGTTACAAATATGTTTTTCAAAAACGATGTTAACGATATGATTTTAGAGATGAAGCAAAATGAAAAGAATTTCCACACTAAAATTAAAAACATGGAAAGAAAAATAGATGAGTGGGAGAAGTATCAAAACATATCTTCAAGACAAACCGATAGGACTGACCCACCTCCTCCTCAAGCTCAGACCGAGCATTTAAATGATGTATTCACCGGGAGTGGAAAGTCCGATTACTCTCTGAAAAATCTAAAAGATCCACAACCTTCTATCATCGTTAACAATAAAATCAAAAAAGACCGCCCAATTAAGACATCAAAAAATGGCTATCACATGGTAAAAACAAAAGAATATCCATACCGTGAGTACATTCCAAAAACCCCATACCCCCAAGCTTTTAGAGTAGATCATTCTCACTTGAACCGTATCATTAAGGAATCTTAAACCAAGTTAAGTATAATAATAGTAGTAGTAATAGTAAATGATAATAATAAACCTATAAAAAACTAAAACTAATATATATATATATAAAATAAAAACTTTGTAGTTTTTAAGTATGTCACGCATTCGGTCGGTGTGTCACGTATCTCAATTTCTGCATCTAAAAAGAAATTTATCAAACTTTATGGGTGTGTTCACTGGAAATCCTCACCAGACTATAACACGTCCACTCGGGACACCAAGGGGTTTAAAGGCTTGTTGCATACGCTAAATGCAACCGTAGTGCCTACGAAAGTGCGCTTTTATATTTAATGTTTTTCTTGTAGTTGTGTTTATTATGTAGATTAAATAAAACAGGTGGAGCTTGGAGTGGTTGTTGACATTTTACACTTGGAGACTTATATAATTGAAGTATTATATTACATGTGGTAGAATACACATGCTTGGCGCTTCATTTCGCGCCATATCCTTCATAATTCAGCCAAGCACTTATGAGCCCCGGGAAGTTTCAATTTTACGCATAATGCTCTACTTAAGTGTGGAGGACCTCTCACTCCTCACTAAAAAAAAGAACTTAATGGAATCACTCAAGGATAGCTCCAACGCAGCTATATCTATTTATGCCCCAGGAAGTACCATTTTCCTTTAATTTTCCCTATTTTCTATATTTATCAGTTCTCACATTGAGGGCAATGTTCAACTGAAGTGTGGAGGGATAGCAAATAGGAAAAATTAATCATGTCCCTCCATGTTTGCCCTACGGAAATTTTCAAACTTTCAACTGGTATTTTCTGGAAAATTAAAAAATTAAAAAAATTAATATATACTTTCCTTTCAAAATTAGAAATGCATACGCTTAGTAAGGCAAATCCAATCGGATTGACATTTTAACTAGCACAAAATCAACCCACTTAAATTATAAGGTTCGCCTCCAGATCTTAAGGTATTCGGGTATCCATCTTTGGTACCCAAGATAATTTTTGCCTTTAGCTTGTTCGAGTTAGGGTTGAATGCAGTCATATGTGTCTATTCCGTCGTTACGGATGTGTACGTATGGTCTTTGTTGCCTTTTCTGGAACATTGGTATTGGTATAAAGTTATAAGAGTGGGCCGGTAATTTAGTAGCTCCAGAACTTGTGCTTAATCATCATTTACTAGATCGTAATGAGGTTAATTTATAGACAAAGTCATATGATAAAAGGTGAAATAAATCCCTATGTAATCATGTATCTACAGCACTCGCTTTTAGTGTTGAGATCCCCCAAAGTATCCCAAGAGCAAGAAAAATATGTTCGATGAAGAAGAAGTTTTATGCCAAGCCTTAGTTATCGCAGTATCTGGAATGAAAAGAGTTCAAAATGAAAAAAAAATTAGAAAAGAAGAAAAAAAAGAAAAAGAAAAAGAAAAAAAAAGTTCGAAGTATAAGGCAAAGTTCTGGTACATGGAATCAAGTATATGCAATTCACCCTCATCGTTATCACGTTTTGCCTATTTGAGATTTCTGTCTAGGTGCTCACGCCGCAACGGGCATGTTTATGTGTCTAGTACAAGCATATGGTAGCGACCTAGATTATGTCTGTGCAATTGAGTGATTTCACAAATATAAAACCCTATCTGAGTGACTCGTATGAATTCAAAAACAAACACTTTCCCTAACTGAGGTGCTCTTTTATATGTATAAGCCTGAAAAGTTATAAAACTGGTAAACATTTATTAATGCTAAAATGAATTTTTTTGCCACGTCACGATAAATGATCTTGTTTGATCACTTTAATTGCTTGAGGGCAAGCAATAGCTAAGTGTGGAGGGATTTGATTAACGCCTTAATTATAAATCAATTTCGGCGCGTTACTTTATATCATATTTTGACCATTTCTCGTGAACTTTTGGTACTTAATCAAGTATATTTGCTACTATATGTTCTAGGTATGTGTCATGGAAGAAAACGGAAGAATACACGAAGATAAGAAGCTTTAAATTGATGAAATAAATCTCAGATAAGATTCCCGACCCTGCTCCACTGTTTTGGCCATACGGGAGCTTTCGACTCAGGATTGAGTTGATTCAGCGACCACCGGAAAGAGAATTTAATTATCTAATTATGGAAAACGTTCAAGAGATAAAGTATTACAGATTGCTCGGATTTACTATTGTGTAAAACATTTTATGAGAAACAATTATTCTCGCGAATTCTAGTCCAGAATCCGTCACATCATCATTCTAACTTGCTTCCCAAGTTAACCTTTACCCTATAAATACCCTCTTATGAACCTTAGACGAAATTCATATCTTAATATTCTCACTACAAATCTCAGACAAGAAGAAGATCCAAGAAAAGGTCAAAGTACGACGCACTTTTCTCTAGTGCGCCGCACTTCTGATCGAGTTCCCAAAACCGTCGCATTATATTTATTGTGCGCCGCACTTTCGTTAAAACTTCCCAAGGAAACGGTTAAAGTCCCAATAAATGCTAAGTTCATTAACTCCCTAAGTGCGCCGCGCTTTTTCTCAAGTGCGCCACACTTCTACTCGAAATCTGCCTATAAATAGAGAATGATTTCTCTCATTTTACACACACCTCCATAACAATTCTCTCATCACCCCACACCATCTAATCATGAATTTCAAGGGTGGTGACAACACCTTAAGGGTTCGGGTCGATTGGATTCAATAGCTTGGGTTTTATTATAGTTTTCGTTTGGGAGAACTAATTGTCAAATCGTTGATCTTGTAAACGTTGGTATAATTTCTACAACTCTTTTAATATGAAGTATTCTGAATTCATAATGAATGTTATGTGTTTTGTTACTTTGATTATGGAGTAGTGTTCTTATGTTTGTTTTGGCATAATGTGATCTTGGATATGGAGCGTTTGGATATGTGTTTATTGAAATGGTTAAACATGATTTTCTAAGTGTAAAGGCCGAAAGGATACTTATAAACTTATGTTTTATCATTCTACCTAATATATTGGTTATAATAACTTATAAAGGCCGAAAGGATTTGTTGTTATTAATCGATATAATCACTAGTTATATTTAAAGGCCGAAAGGATTTATAACTTGTGATAACTCTATTTTCTAAACTTATAAACACTATCCTAAACACTTCATTATCAAAGTGATCATTACCTAAACAAACATACCTTAATCATTTGATTGAATCATATTTTAATTGCTTTCGTTATAATATTCGTTATATGCAAGACTTGGTTAATTTGATCCGTGACAATCTTATTAACCTTAGCACATTAATTACAAACTGTGAAAACTTCAATTCCCATGGAACGACCTAGACTTACCTAAAGCTATACTATACACGAACGGGGTATACTTCCTGAGTGTTGTGTTTTTAGTAAAATCGGTATCTCTAGTATTATAAATTTAAAACTTGGAAAACACACATCATTTGGTTTAGCAAAATCAGAGTGCAACCCTGGATAACGGTATTAGTGCCTACTAGGTTTTCATCGGCCATTTCAATGTCGTAAGTGGTATCTAATGTAATTGGTGGGATATTAATCATAGAAGCAAGAGATATGGATACGAAACTTTTATCGGCTCCTGAATCAAATAATACTCTAGCTAGATGTTGGTTTAGAAGGAACGTATCTGTGACTACGTTCTAGTCTTGGTGAGCATTCTTGTCCCTCAGCAAGTATGCTCTTCTGTGGGCATTGTTGTTTGCTCTTGAGCACTGACTTTTGTAGTGCTCTTTCTCTGCGCATGCATGCTGACACTGGCTGCAGGTTGCTTCTAGTGGCTGGCTCTTTGTTTTTACAGTTCCTGGTCTAGTGACCTACCTTGTTGCAAGTCTAACACTTGATAGTGCAAGGTCATGTGTGATGCAGGGTGCATTTCTTACACATTGGAAGGCTTCCAACAAGGTTTTAACTTGTACAAATGATTAAAACAAGTTTATATATGATTATTCAATGACTTCAACCACGTACTTGTTTGTTTTGTGACAATATTATCAATATTATCGGCTACATATCCACGTCATTAATTAATTTATTTTTATTATCCAAGTCTGATAATAAACTCCACCGTGACATGTAAATACATGACCCATTTTATATTTTACCGTTATACCTGACCCATTTGTACCCACTACCCAAGTGACTACTTTAACCCAAAAACCTTTATACCATTTCATTTACCCGATCCCCAATTCACCACTCAAACCCAAAAACCTTTCATTCCAAAATATTTAAATGGCTGCAATTAATTATGAAGACATAATCCCTTCAGAGTGCAAATGTAATCTCCCTTGATGGAACTCACATCATAGACACCTACAAATCCGTGTAGACGTTTTCTTGTTTGCCCCAACAGATATGTATGTTTTTGTATTCAAGTCGTTTTATTTAAGTTTTTTGATTTATTTTGTTTTTAATAAATGTTTAATATTGGGAAAAATGGTGTCACGAAGTGTAAGAAGTTTTTGTTAGGTCACTTGAATCTTGAATCAATCATATCAACATGTAAGATTAGAGAGAATGAGAGCAAGTAAATGGAAAATTCAAATCTTATTATGGAGGGAAAATGAGAGTTGGTTACAAGAGCATCACCCTCTAATAAAAATTAGAGGGCTCTTTATAGGCAATGGGAGGGAGGCTTCCCTTCCTTATTTTCCTAACTTGACAATACTAGTCCTTAGACTTTGGTTATTATGCTATTTCTTACTTAAAGCATAATAAACCTTATTACAAGCTATATTAATCTAAACAAAATAGAGTCTAATAACAAAATATAATGAAACCACATAATTAACACTTTTCCATAAACCTAACAATCTCCCCTTAAGGGTCGATTATTCTGGGCGTTCCCTCCTTGGTCCAAGTGGTCTTCCATTCACGTACATCTCCCATCTTCTCATTTGATCTCGATAATTCAATCGATCTTCAATCTCTTCTACAAACAACTTAAGAAACTCAACTTCATCATTTGTGAGTTCTTTTTTCACATAGCCATACTTGACATCATTATAATAACTCTTTAGACCTTCAAGCGTTCTTCTCATTGTTGCATCACAAAACTTATGTATCTCTGAAGGTTTCATCACCCTTTTCTCTTTCTTGCTATTAATGTAAATGATTCCATGTACGGGCTCATAGACAATAGAAAACACATCATAGAGGAGCTTAATGGTGTTTCAATAGCCTTTGTGGCTAGGTCTGGAGTAGTCTCCAAGAGTACGGATAGGATTTTCGTCTCCCATGGAGATCAAAGAAAAGATTTACAAAAACAAAGGGAACAAAGAAAAAGATAAACTAAAGAAGGCTAATAAACATAAATTAAAATCTCACTTGATAGGAATTAAGCGACTAGACCTAAGCTAGATAAAGCTCAAAACCTAACTATTCCCACGCAGCGGCGCCAAAAACTTGATGCGGTCATTGTAAACGCAATAGGTTTTACAACTCTCAAGGCAGAGTACCTAACCGTTGTAGTGTAGTAAGGCAAGACTCGGGGGTTGTTATCATTCTCTAGGAGAATAGGTTAGGAAGGTTCTGAAACAAAATATAATACGAGGTTCTAAGGGTGAGAGAAGATTATTTCTTTATTTTTATATTTTTATAGAAACAAGTAAAATTCACGGTTTAGAGTTTGGTTTCGGTTAATAACGTAATTAAACTAATAATTTATCTAAACTACTTTGGTATTAACTCTTATATGTAACGTATGTATTTACATAGTCATTGTGCACTAATCCTCTGTTTACTTTCCTATCTCTTATGTTTGTCACTCTTGTGATGATTGTGTATAGTATTTACTAGGTATGCAAGATTAACGAATCCGCTCCGTTACTGTATATTTCGTTAAGGCAACGCACAAGTAAGGTAGTATGAAGACTATTACAAGGCCCCTAAGAGTAGATTACATGCATTAAAACACTTAAGAGGGATCAACCATATTAGGGGTAAGGTAGTATGAAGACTGTTACCGATGGTATCTTTTCTACACACTCATGTTTCCCTAGACGTCTATGCCAATTTAATATCTTATGGCTAGTTTTCTAATGCCTAACATGCACATCCATCTCAAGAAGCAATATTAAAAGGATCTACAACCTAAGTTTCATGCAATCATAGGTTAATACTAATCGGATCTAGCCTAGATATTAAAAGTATGGTGAAATAACAAGAAATTAAATCCAGCTTTACATAGACATATTACTGATTAAAAGATAGAAGAATTCACTTCATTAAACATAGGTTCAGGTGATACAATAGGATTTGGATACCTAAAAAATGCCTAAAAGCTGCTTACACCGACATAAAATATTATGGTTCTATCCCGAAAGTTTGCACATAACCTAAAAATAGTCTTGTATATATAGGACAAAAGGCCGCTGACTGCGTCGTAGGTTTTCTGAGCCTTCTCTTCGCAAAATCTTTTTGTGTTTCTTTTGATGGCGGTTACATTTTGACGTCGTCATAAAGTTTTTGACGTCGTCTCTTGTAGATCTGGATGCGTCGCTGGGAAATTGCGATGCGTTTCCTATGCTCTTGCTGGAGGCAATTCTTGAAAACACTTCGTGGATTGTAATCTTGTAATTTCTGCCATTTGTTCTCCAAATGAGCCAAGTCAAGGTGTAAATCCTCCAAAACATCTAGTACTTATAAAACACAAAAAAGAATGATTACATAAATTAATTTGGGCATATTTCATGGATTTCGGGGGTTAAATGACCCTAAAAAGTGTTATAATATGACACCTCATCAAAATTCTATGTGTGTTGTTGTCACGTGGTATTCAGACGCGTTTACAACTGTAATGACATCAATACGTCATTTTTATAGCATCATTTTTCCCATTTTTCTTATCCTATTTTGTATAAATATTGCATGAATTCGTTATTTAATTGCTTAAGTTGTTATTTGCAGTAATTATGGGTAATTGGTGAACTTTTGCTAAAAGACACACATTTTGGGAGCTTTAACATAAGAATCTCAGTACTATTCTGACAAACTAACGCAGTCATCCAGTATGGAAGATACGGCGGTTATCTGTGCAGTGCATGATTCACAAGAAATACCACAAAGAACTTAAGTGCATACGCCGTATCAAAAATCTATACAACTATAGAAGGTATTGAGATTCTTAGACGATATTTAAAGTGGTTCCGTATCCAAGAAGAAACTCCAATATGACGTATGACATCCAACCATTTACGGCTGTATCAAATAAGTACCAGACAACTATAATTACCAAAATTCCTAAACACGAGTTTTATGGGTGTGCTTGATCTTTAGTTTTTTTTACCCTACAACCAAAAAAGTCGATTTTTTAAAAGGCAAGAATAGCAAAGAAGGTCAAGTAATGTGCTTATTACCACTAAGAAACACCTTGTAATCATCTATACTCTAATAATCGTTTGATTTTTGGTATCATTCGTTTAACTCGGTTAGTATACCTTGGTTGATTCGATTATTATTCTTGTAATCATTAAAATGGTTATGAGCTAATACCTTTAGGTATTAGCCATGTTTATGAAGATTTAATGTTTGGTTTGTTTATCTCGATTGCTTAATTTATCGTTGATTGTTGATTTTGTTTATCTATTTTTACTCGTTTACGTGCTTAAGTATGTAACCATCAGTCATACTGGATCTAGGAATGCTAAATATCGAGCTAGTAGTTGCTGGAAAGCTTCTCCTATACCGCTTTTTCTTATCTAACATCATAGGGTCACAAATAATGACTATCCTTTGCCATTGGTTTACGTGAACGTTGGGATTAGAAGCGTTGACTTTGCATCAAAAATGTCGTTTTGATTCCCTTGGTAAGGAATAGGATTTAATTATCTCCGTGGACTACTAGTTAGTATATAAAGAGCCGGTTATGCAGTAAGTTAGTAAAGTCTGTTGTGCTAGGGTTTAATAAGATCTCCATATTAATCTCTCCTAGATAGATTTTAATCATCAAAGTTTTCTTATGCGGACATATAGTGTTTAATTGTGACAGGTAATTTAGCGTGTTCTAGGTTTTAGTAGAAGTACCGCCTAAGTTCTAGAAATGTATTTCCCCTCGATATAAGTCAATCATAGCAAATAATAAACAAACCTGCATTTTAATAAGATTAATCATGGTTAATACAGTTTGCTTAAAATGGCTTGACCCTCTATCCTTTGTTTATTGCTTGCATGTGTTATCGTGTCTAAAATAGGTTTAAGTTACCACCACAACCCGTGCTAGTCTATCAGACTAAACCCCCCCTCCTTCACGTTAGAATTAGTTTTAAGCATAGGTTTATCATAGATTATACAGATTAAGACTAACATAGATAACTAAAATAAAGATAAAACTTAGGAATATTAACGCTATCACTTTAGTGATTGACACCCCTATTGTTTAGAAACACAAAAAAATATCGGTCACTACCAATATAATTAGTCGTTGCTCGTAGATTAATGAAATGTAATATTAGAAAGCTAACTGGGACAAAGACACATGGAAAGCCCATAAGCAAAGCCCATGGCCGGTTACATATGATGTATAAATACACTCTCCACACATGGAGAGGGTGTTGTTGGGTTATGTTCATTCGCTCATAACTAAATCTTTCTTTCTTTCTTACTTTCCTTCTCACTAGGACTTCCTACTCCATCTACTTTCTCTCTCTAGAATTTCTTCATTGTATATTTGGTGTTATAAATTGCTAGATATATTCTTAACAATTTGGTATCAAGAGCCATGGATTCCCACGAGTGATTGGTCTAGTTTGTGGTTGTTCTATCTTTGTTTTGTTTTTATACTCAAACCGTGACCTTTCTTCTTATTTTACTTTGTTTTTCGACAGCTTATGTCGTTACCACATAATAATGATCATTTACCTAGGTAAATCTGATCTATGTAACTTTATGATATTGGTGTACTTGCTTTTGATCAGAAAAAATTATCTTTGTGCATTTTGTGTTTGAAAAAGCTTTAGAAAATTACAATTCTTGATTTCTAATTTTTGGCTTAAAAACCATAAAGTTTGCAATTTTAAGGTACCTATAGGCTTAGTAAACAGGTATGTACAAGAAATTTTAGGAAAAAACCAATCAAAGAGTGCTGTTCTTTTTGGGAGTTTTAAAGAATTTGAGTTTGTACCAATTTGAAGGCGAAATTAACAATCTTCTAGTACAAGTAGAATTAGAAATCTTAGTACAATGCGGAATTAGCAATCTTAGTATCAAGCAAATTAGCAATCTTTCAGTACAAGGCGAATTATCAATTCTCTTCACAAGGCGAATTAACAACATTCCTTTGAAGGTGAATTAACAATTTCCTTTGAAAGGCGAATTAACAATTTCCTTTGTAAGGCGATTTAACAAGCATTCAGTACAAGGCGATTTATCAACCATCAGTGCAAGGAGAATTAACAGTTTTCTTCTACAAGGCGATTTAACAAATTTTCAAGCGAAGGCGATTTAGCAAATTTTCTTTGGAAGGCGATTTATCAATTATCCCTTTACAAGGCGATTTAACAACTTTTAAAAGGAAAATTAATTCACTTGAACTCAATTCAAAACTTAAATTTGCTAAATAAATTATACGGTTTATCTCTTTGATATGTAAAATCCTGTGAAACATTCAATTGTTCTTCCCGGTTTTATCAAGAGTTGTAAAATCCCGTGTAGTTTCAAGACTTACAACACTCAAAAGATAACTCACTAACCATAAACAATTTATTTTAAATTCATTGTTGAACACAAGTAATTAATTCATCAAATCAACATGGATTCAGTTATTCCACTTGGACAAAAAAATACTCTTGCTGAGTATATGATACTCTCCGATGCCTGACCAATCGTTCTCCACTATGTTAGACAAGGACCTTGTAGATTGTTGGAAAAAGTCGATGGAACTTTACATGAAAAATAGAGAGCACAGAAGAATGATACTTGAATCAGTTGAAAATGGTCTACTCATTTGGCCTACTGTTGAAGAGAATGGAGTGACCAGAACTAAAAAATATGCTAAATTATTTGTTGCTGAGAAAATTCAAGCTGATTGTGATATGAAAGCTACCTATATCATTACTTAAGTTTCTACCAGATGATATCTTATTCACTTGTAAATTCTTCACTGAGTGCTAATGATTATGGGGAGAGTTCTAATTATTGATGAAAGGGGACTACTCTTTAACTAAGCAAAAGAGAGAGAGTAAGTTATATGATGCATTTGATAAGTTTACTCACATAAAGGGGGAAACACTTCACAGGTATTACTTGAGATTCACTCAGCTGATTAATGATATGAACATCTACGACATGAAAATCAAGCAATTTCAAGTTAATACAAAGTTCTTAAATAGTCTTCCACCGGAATGGAACAAATTTGTGACTGATGTCATGCTAGTAAAGGATTTGCAAACTACCAACTTTGATCAGCTTCATGCATATCTTAAACAACACGAACTCCATGCCAAGGAAGTCCATTTTCTACGTGAACGCAATCAAGATCCACAAGCATTTGTTTCAAATCAGCAGATGACACCACCTCACTTTAACACTTATCAGTCTTCATACAACAATCCTCAGCTTCAACAACAGTTTCCACCATCTCAATATGGATCAATTCATCCCACTCAACATTACTCATCTACTTATCCATTATAACCTCAATTCAGTCATTCATCTGTTCCACCATCATATCTATATCAGTCTTAAATAAATCATCAAACCTCATCTATTCTACAAATTGCTTATCAATCACCTCAAGTTTCTACACAACCAATGACTGAGTCACCTCTTGTGGACTCAAGTTTTGCTGTTCCTGTATTCTCTCCAGGAGATGATCCAATTGCTTATCTTAACAAGGCAATGGCTTTTCTAACAGTTGTAGCTTCCTTAAGGTTCCCCTCAACTAATAATCAACTTAGAACCTCTTCGAATCCAAGAAACAAAGCCACTATTCAAGATGACAGGGTCACAGTACAACAAGTTCAGGGGAGACAAGGTCAAAATTATTCTGGTACTGGTTATAAGAGTAATGCTACTAGTTCTGGGAGAAACAATGCAAGTGGATAGGCAAGGGTTGTTAAATGCTACAACTGTGAAGGTGAAGGACATATGGCTAGGCAATGCACTCAGCCTAAGCGACCAAGGAATGCAGCATGGTATAAGGATAAAGCAATGTTAGCTGAAGCTCAGGAAGCTGGACAAATGTTGGATGAAGAGCAACTAGCATTTCTTGTAGATCCAGGGGTTCCAGACGGTCAAGCTGTTCAGACAATCATTCCAAACAATGATGCTTTTTAGACTGAGGATCTTGATACTTATGATTCTGACTGTGATGATATCTCGAATGCAAAAGCGGTTCTCATGGCCAATATTTCCAACTATGGTTCTGACATTATCTCAGAGGTACCTTATTCTGAAACCTATCTTAATGATATGGAAAATCAAAGTGTGCATGCAATCTAGGATTTTGAACAATCACCAGTTGTGGATTTTTCAGATAATGAGATACATAGTGATAGCAATATCATTTTGTATTCTCAATCTTTGTAAGAAACACAACTGACAATTGTTCAAGATACTACTTTGCAGGCATAACAAGATTCAATGATCTTATCTGTTATTGAACAAATGTTGGAACAAATGATTAATCATGTAAATAATTGGAAAAAGACTAATAAGGAACATAATAATGAATTAGTAACCGCTGAGCTAGAGAGATATAAAGAACGAGTCAAAAAATTTGAACAAGGTCTTAATATTGATTTAAGCAGTCATGAAAAAATGATTGATTCTCAAATGGATGATATGATTAAAGAGAAGCTTGCACTAAAAGAACAAGTTGGCTCACTTGAGCAAAATCTTTCTAAACAAATCAAAGAAAAGGAATGTTTATTGCAAACATTCACTGTTTTCAAAAATGAATCTAAAGAAAGAGAAAATAAATATATGGAAAATGAAATTGATTTGGAAAAAAAAGATAAAGGAACTTGATAATATTATTTTTAAAGTGGGTCAATCTGCTCAAACAGTGCACATGTTAACAAAGCCTTAAGTTTTTTTATGATAATATACACAAACAAGCTCTAGGTTATACCACACACACACAGTCGTGTAAGCAGGGGCGGAAGGGGGTAAGGGGCGGTGTGGAGCGAGGCCGCACTAACACCACCGGACGACTTCCACATAAACAACATTCGACACCCCCTTATGTGTATGTCTGCTAAACATGTTGGCTTTGTCTCTATAGGTGTGATGATGAGTCTCGTACTTCTAGTAATCGACTCATACCAAATGATAATCATATAGAGGTGGCGCTACGCAAGCCTAACACACAACCAACCGCTCTCTCAACCTAATCTCTAAGACGTTTTAGATTTGGTAAAGTAAACTCAATGAGTGCAAAACACGATCTTTAAGTTGGGTGTATGTTTTTGGTTTGTCTCTCTTATTCTCTATTTTAGGTGACATATATAGTATAGATATAGGGGGTAGAATCTTATAAATTGTACTAGAGGTAGTGTAGCTTTATTGAGTGGGGTGGGTGAGTATGAATTGAATAAGGTGAATTCTCTATATGATAATACACATAAAACATTTCTATAACATAATAACACGAGCGCGAGTGAGAAGTCACTGTTTAGAATTGTTAGGAAGTTGTTAACACAGAACAGGGTTAACAAAAATAAGATTTACCACTAATTATATACACGAGAGAGAGAGTGTAGTTTGGTATAAGGGAAGACAATATTTACTTCCTTTGCGCGCAATCTCTCTATCTCTGGGAGAGGTTTGTAAAGTGGAATATTTGGGTAAGGGTTATTTATTTTGTGGGGGTTACCATCGAGTATAGTTATGACAAGAAATAACAAAACTCACTATTAGAGCATATGTAGTGGGGATTTTAGTGTTTTGCATACTAATAACTATTTGCTAATCTAAAGGGGGGTGTTGTAGGAAGTTTGTGGAGCAATCCTAGTACGCGTGAAAAGCATGAGCTTCATAAAAAACCACCTGCTTTTGGTAGGGATATAACTAAATTTTGACTATCAGGAGTAAGGATTACGGTAACACACAACATAGTGCACACGCATGGTCCGACACACCGTATATCACTATAAATAAACAAATTAACATACTATATCATATTAATTTCCGCCGTACGAAAGCGTGTGATAATTTTATTCAGCGGCTCACACACACACACACCACATTATAAAAAATTCACATATAAGTACAACTATTTCTTGCATAACTATAGATATAACACTCAAATATATTATGAAGAGAACTCATAGTTATGAAACACTGATGGGATGGGGTGTTGGATTGTAGGGGTGGGGTTGGGTTGTGGAGTTTTTTTGATTTGTTGAGGTGTTGGGATTGAGTGGATTAGGGTTGATGTTTTGCTAGATGTTGTATGGTTTTGGTAGATATTAGGTTTTTATGGGGTGGGGAGAGTTGTGATTGTCTTAGGTTATGTTTGGGGATTTATGTTGTTGAGGGTTGTGATTTTGAGATGTTTGGAATTTTGGGTGTTTATTTTATTAGTTTAGATGAGTTTATTTTTTGTATAGTAATGTGGTTGTTTGGTTTGGTTTTTTGATTGTTTTATTGGATATTATAAAATAATTATTAAGTGGTTATTTGTAGATAATATATTTGTTTATAATTTTATAATTAATGATTTTTTTTTTTTTTTGTTATAATTTTATACATAATTCATGGACATGTTTATTAAATTTATTAAAGTGTTTATTAAAAACATGGATCACCCAAAAGACCATAACTTGGAAGAAAATAGACATCTTGAACAGGCTCAAATGCAACCACACTAAGTTTCCACTTTAGGAACGTCACCTAAAAAGCATGATAAAAACGGTTAACTATCAAAATAGTTGGTGAGTTCTCAAGACTGTGTACACCAAATATAGATTATAAAAGAGTAGACGTCCAATAATTGTTTGCCAACTCATTGGCAAGGTATTAAAAATAGTTGTCCAAACCAAAATCAATTTCCAAACAAGTTGATAGTCCAATACAAATCAAGTTTTCAAAACAGTTACCGTGACATAAAGTAACGCAATACAAAATCAATTCACCATGTATGTATGCTATAGTGTTTATGCGAGGGACTACTTAAACGTATTCAGCCTAACCGTTCCAAGTATCCAATCAAGTTCTAGTTGTATAGTGTGGCACAAACACTTAGTACTATGCACCCTTGTGCGGGGAGTGAAGAGGGGCTAATCTCTTAATAGCGCAATCCATAAGTACTAACATCTCAATCCCGATGAGGGGGATAATGAGTTAAAAGTAGTGGCGGGTTCCAAGCATACAACAACATACATGCCAAGTTCAAGTCCAACACGTTTCCAAAGTTCAACAAGTTCAAATCAAGTTCCATAAGCTCAAAACAAGTTCAAGTTCAAATGTGCTGAAAAGATCAATTACTTCAAAGTAAGAGTATAAAAATGACATATCATGCTTTCCACCCCAAAACATTTAAAACATGTATGAAAAAGGGGATGTGAGAAACTCAGCTTAAAAGTTAGAACGATAATAGGACTTCTCGGCAAACCACACTAAGTAGGCAACCCAAACGAATATGCAACCTTCTATTCTCAACCTAAGGCAAGTAAATATACCTAATTAGATCCTATACGATATACTCGAAAAATATTAAGGTTCATTTGTTATGCCTTGTATTCACATTTGTTTCTAAAGTCACTTTTATCACAAAACGCAATTACAACAATTTGACCCAGATTTCCTGGCACTTTAAGTATTCATTTGACCAAGTTAACCAAAGTTTCTGGTTAAGCTACTTCTCCAGGTCAAAATTACATGTTTTAGGTGTGTCCATGAATTTTCCAAAAATTTATTAAGGACTTATACTCCACCATTTATACTCGACTCCAAAAATGGCCAAATCTGGACATACCAAATTATTTTAATGATCAGAGGGTCTAAATTAAGGTTATATGAGTTAGGAAAACGGGAGAATCTAAATAACACATACAAGTGTCTCCCATATCAGTTTCAATGATAGATTCATCGTGGTTTATGATTTATGATCAATTTAGTACACGGGTTGAAAAGAGATTTTTTTGGGCAGTTTTGACACTTTACACCATTTTGCAACTTTGACTAACGAAACGACCTCATATTTTTAAAAGGCTTATATTTATGAAAACTATACTCAAAGCACTTGAATCTAGGCTCTTGAATCATGTCAAAATATTTATTTATCATCAACTTATGCTCCAATCAATATGACCTAAAAATAAAATAGGGGTTGTTTGAAAAATAGCTTTGACTTAATCAAGTCAAACCAATAACCCAACATGCAACAACGACCCAATCAACTACCACAATCATATTATACAAGTCTTAACCTCAATATCATCTAAAAATATTAGTGGGTTCATGGATCTAAAGCCCTTTTACACACAAACTTACAAGATGTACCAATACTCTTGAAAATCAAAGACTTTATGTTACTTGTCTTGCATAGATCTTGTAGCAAAAATAAAAATACATAACCCAAAGTTTTTGTACATAATTATTACTGATTTAGGAGTTTTATATCATGGAAATAATTTACCCATAAAGGTTTTTACAAAATCAAGCTTAAATATGCAAGAAAAGTCAAGAAAACCTCATTTTTAAAGAGTTTTGGTACAAGAGACATACAAGTCATCTTGCACCATGATTTTTACCTTTGTTCTTGCTCCTAAAAGTTGAAGGTGATGATGTTATGGTGGTGAGTGAGTGTTGGCAGCAGGTATAAGGACCAAGGAGGAGGAGAAGTTTTTGTTAGATCTAAAATAAAACAACTAGTAGTTTGTAGATTATATAGGGGACAATAGTTTAATGGTTTTGATATTGCATGAAATCTTATTGATTAGGGGAGAGGTTGGCCAGTTTTGGGGACCCATGGGGAGGGCGGTTTGCTTTATTTTTTTGTTATTAAGTTGATAGTGTATGTACCATTTAAATAGTACAAGTTATTTTTCTCAAATTGTGTACAGAATAGGTGGAGATTTGATGGTGGGATTGACTTGTGTTGCTTTGTGTCTAACAAACGAGAGGAGACAGAGGGATTTTTTTTTTTTTTTTTGTCGTACTTTTTTTTCTTCAACTGTGATTAAATGTTGTGAATGTGTTTGGATCGGCTTATATAAAAGAAAAAAAGTTGGGTTGAGTTATGGGTTTATGGATCATGGGTTACGGGCTTATAAAAGAAAAAGATGGGTTGTTTGGCTTGTGGGCTGCCGAATATAAGAGGGAAGGGAGAGGGCTTCGGCCTACTTTTGTTAAGTATTTTTTACATTTTTTTAGAACTCGAGCCCGATTATTTGATTAACGCATTATAAATTATAAAAACACGGTTTTGACGCGGTTCGGCCAATTTTCCCATATGTTATGACATTGTTATAATGTTATTTGTGCATATCGTTGGTCGTTAGGACTGTTAACTAGGATCGCTAGGTCAAAGGTGTGTTCGTATAACTAGGGTTCCTAGCAAAACAAGGGTTAAACGCTAAAAATAGTATGACCACATAAGAGTAACTCCCTAAATAGTTAGAAGAGTCAATTATCATATGATTGCTTTTGGTTACTGACCTCAAAAATTGACGGATGTCACAGTTTTCCGCCGTTAAAAGGAACTGCGTCCCGAAGTTCCATTCGTCCGTCCTAAGGTTTAGCCCTCGCGAATAGTTGCGGATACTTGTGCTTCATCTCGTCTTCTCTTTCCCATGTAAATTATGGTCCTCGTTGGGAGTTCCAACAAACTTTTACAATGGGAATCTAACTTCGTTTAAGCTTCTTGACCTCACGGTCCATAATTTCCATAGGTTCTTCAACAAAATGCAGTTTGTCGTCGATCTTGACTTCTTCTAACGATACGTGCAAGTTTACGTCAGCCAGGCATTTCTTCAAGTTTGACACGTGAAACATGTCATGAACTCCTACAAGTTCTTGTGGTAAGCGCAACCAATATGCTACTGGACCGACTCGTTTGACAATCTCGATTGGTCCAACGTATCTCGGCGAAAGCTTGCTTCTCTTACCAAAACGTAACACGCCTTTCCAAGGCGACACTTTAAGTAGTACTTTATCACCGACACTAAACTCTAACGACTTTAGTCAGTGGTCTGCATAGCTCTTTTGGCGATCTCGTGCAGTCTTCAATCGTTCCTTGATTTGAACAATCTTGTTGGTGGTCTCTTTGACAATTTCTGCTCCAATTAACTGACTTTCTCCTACCTCTGCCCAAGCTATGGGCGTTCGATATTTCCTTCCATACAAAGCTTTAAACGGAGCACATTTCACGCTCGTGTGGTAACTGTTGTTGTACGAGAATTCTACTAATGGTAGATGAGTATCCCAGTTAGCACCAAAATCAATTGCGCAAGCTCTAAGCATATCTTCCAACGTTTGAATGGTACGCTCACTTTGGTCATCGGTTTCGGGATGGTAAGCTGTACTTAAATCCTGTCGCGTTCCTAATGCTTTCTGTAGCGATTGCCATAATTGTGATGTGAAATGACTGTCACGATCAAATATAATCGACACAGGCACACCGTGCCTTGCTACTATCTCGTTGATGTATAGTCTTGCCAACTTTTCTGTCTTGAAATCTTCGCGGACAACTAGGAAATGCGCAGATTTGGCCATTCGATCGACTATGACCCAAATCGCTTCATGTCCGCTACGCGTTCTCGGTAATTTCACTATGAAGTCCATAGTGATATTATCCCATTTCCACTCAGGAATCTCTGGCTGTTGGAGCAATCCTGAGGGTTTCTGGTGTTCTGCTTTGACTTTAGAGCAAGTCAAGCACTTACTTACATACATAGCGATATCTTTCTTCATTCTGGGCCACCAATACAAGTCTCGTAGATCATAGTACATCTTGTCTGCTCCAGGATGCACAGAATACTTTGAAGTATGGGTTTCTTTCATTATTAATGTTCTCAAATTGCCATAAACTGGCACCCAAATCCTTTCAGCAACATACAATCCACCATCTTCTTTTCTCTCGAACTGTTTGTCTAATCCTTTCAGCATTTCTGTTGGAGTGTTGGCGCCCTTGGAAGCTTCGCTCTGAGCTTCCAATATCCTAGCCTTAAGGCTAGAGTGAATCGTCATGCTCATTGCTCGATCTCGTCTCGGTTTCATCCGCTCCTTCCTACTCAATGCATCAGCTACTACGTTTGCTTTACCTGGATGGTAGCGAATCTCGCAGTCATAATCGCTGAAAAGTTCTATCCATCGCCTTTGACGCATATTTAACTCTTTTTGATCGAAAATGTGCTGAAGGCTTTTATGATCAGTGTAGATAACACTCTTTGTTCTGTACAAGTAGTGTCTCCACATTTTGAGAGCAAATACCACTGCACCTAACTCCAAATCATGAGTGGTGTAGTTCTTCTCATGGATTTTGAGTTGTCTGGATGCGTATGCAATCACTTTATTTCTCTGCATCAAAACGCAACCAAAACCTTGGTTTGATGCGTCACAGTCAAACTTTCATATATTCTTTTTTTATTAGTATTTCTTCCTTTTACTATTATTTTTTTTTTTTTTTTATATGTTTATTTATATACTTTATTTTTATTAATTTTTTATTTTAATATTTTTTATTTTTTCCTAATTATTTAATTTTTTATCTTTATTTATTTTTTTTTTTTTTTTTTATATTTTAATTTTTAATTTTTATTTTTATTTTATATAATTATTTTTTTTTGTTTTTTTATTTTTTTTTTTTTATTTTTCTTTTTATTCAGCTCAGAGTTTTATATATAATATTTTTTTTTTTATTAAATTGCTTTTTATTTTTAAAATTATTTTGTTTTTTTGTATCTTAATATTTTGTTATTATCTTTTTCTTCTTTATTTTTTTTAAATTACTATTTTTTACCTTATTTTTTATTTTTTTTATTTATAATTTTTTTTTTTTTTTATATTTTCGTTCATTTTTTTTTTTTTTTTATCTAATTTTTATTATTATTTTAATTTTTTTATTAAATTTATTATTATTTATTTTTTTTTTTTCATTTTATATTTTCTTATATTTTTTTTTTTTTTTCTTATATTTTAATTTTATTTTTTTTTTTTTATTTTTTATTTTTCTTGTTTTTTAGGTTTTTATTATCATTTTTTTTTATTTTATTTTTTTTTTTTTATTTTATATATTTTTTTATTTTTTATTTTATATTTGTTATTTTTTTTTATTTTTTTTTTATTTTTATTATTTATTTTTTTTAGTTATATTTTTTTTATTTTATTTTTTTTTTTTTTTTTTATCTTTTTTTTATTTTTTTATTATTTATTATTATTTAATTTGTTATTTATTATTCTTTATATTTATATTTTTTTTATTATTTATTTTTTATATTTATATTAAGCTTTTTGACCTCTCGGTCCATGATTTCAATCGGTTCTTCAACAAAACGTAGTTTGTCGTCGATCTAGATTTCTTTTAGCGGTACGTGCAAGTTTACGTCAGCCAGGCATTTCTTCAGGTTCGACACGTGGAACGTGTCATAAATGCCTACAAGTTCTTGCGGTAGACGCAAACGATAAGCAACAAGACCTACTCACTCGACGACCTCGAACGGTCCTACATATCTCGGTGAAAGCTTGTTTCTCTTACCAAAACGTACCTCGCCTTTCCAAGGCGACACTTTGAGTAGTACTTTATCACTGACACTGAACTATAACGGCTTCCGTCGATTGTCGGCATAGCTCTTCTGGCGATCTCGTGCAGTCTTCAAACTTTCCTTTATTTGAACAATCTTGTCGGTAGTCTCTTGGAAAATCTATGGTCTAATTAGCTAGCTTTATCCTACCTTTTCCCAAGCTATAGGCATTCAACATTTCCTTCCATACAATGCTTCAAAAGAAGCACACTTCATGCTTGTGTGGTAACTGTTGTTGTATGAAAATTCTACTAACAGTAGGTAAGTATCCCAGTTTCCACCAAAATCAATTGCACAAGCTCTAAGCATGTCTTCCAAAGTTTGAATGGTATGCTTACTTTGGCCATCGGTTTCGGGATGGTAAGCAGTACTCAAATCCAACTGCGTCCCTAATGCTTTCTATAGAGATTGTCAAAATCTTGATGTGAAATAACTATCACGATCAGATATAATTGACACAGGCACACTGTGCCTTGCTACAATCTCATTGATGTACAATCTTGCTAACTTTTCTATCTTGAAATCTTCACGGACAGCTAGGAAATGAGCAGATTTAGTCAGTCGATTAACTATGACCTAAATCGCGTCATGTCCGCTACTAGTTCTCGGTAATTTCACTATAAAGTCCATAGTGATATTCTCCCATTTCCACTCGGGAATCTCTAGCTGTTGGAGCAATCCCAAGGGTTTCTGGTGTTCTGTTTTTACTTTAGAGCAAGTCAAGCACTTACTAACATACATAGCAATGTCCTTCTTCATTTCGGGCCACCAATATAAATCTCGTAGATCATAGTACATCTTGTCTGCTCCAGGATGTACAGAATACTTTGAAGTATAGGCTTCATTCATTATCAAAGTTCTCAAATTACCATAAACTGGCACCCAAATCCTTTCAGCAACATACAATCCACCATCTTCTTTTCTCTCGAACTGTTTGTCCGATCCTTTCATCATTTCTGCTGCAGTGTTGGCGCCCTTAGAAGCTTCACTCTGAGCTTCTAGTATCCTAGCCTTAATGTAAGAGTAAATCGTCATGCTCGTTGCTCAAGCTCGTCTTGGTTTCATCCGCTCCTTCCTACTCAATGCATCAGCTACTAGGTTTTCTTTACATGGATGGTAGCGAATCTCGTAGTCATAATCGCTGAAAAGTTCTATCCATCACCTTTGATGCATATTTAACTCTTTTTGATCGAAAATATGCTGAAGGCTTTTATGATCAGTGTAGATAACACTCTTTGTTCCGTACAAGTAGTGTCTCCACAATTTGAGAGCAAATACCACTGCACCTAAATCCAAATCATGAGTGATGTAGTTCTTTTCATGGATTTTGAGTTGTCTAGATGCGTATGCAATCACTTTATTTCTCTACATCAAAACGCAACCAAAACCTTGGTTTGATGTGTCACAGTAAACTACAAAATCATCTGCGCCTTCAGGAAGTGCCAGAATCGGGGCATCACACAACATGTCCTTTAATGTTTGAAAGGCAATCTCCTGCTCATCACCCCACTCAAACTACTTGTTTTTTTTGAGTCAACAGGGTGAGAGGTTTTGCAATCTTCAAGAAATTAGCGATAAACCGCCTGTAATATCTCGCCAATCCTAAGAATGAACGGATCTCAGTTGGGGTCTTTGGGGGTTTCTAATTTTTCACTGCTTCAATTTTGCTGGGATCCACATGTATACCTTGACTGTTTACTACATGACCGAGGAAACGAACCTCTTGTAGCCAAAATTCACATTTTGACAATTTCCCGAATAATTACTCCTTTTTAAGCAACTCCAATATCAGCTTCAGGTAAACTTCATGCTCCTCTTTGGACTTTGAATAAATCAAGATGTCGTCAATAAATACAATGACAAAATTGTTAAGATATGGCTTACATACATGGTTCATAAGGTCCATGAATACCGCGGGAGCATTAGTCAAACCAAAGGGCATGATCGTGAACTCAAAATGTCCGTACCTCGTCCTGAATGCGGTTTTGAAAATATCTTCTTCGCGTACTCTCAACTGATGATAGCCGGATTGAAGATCTATTTTTGAAACATATCGGGCCCCTTATAGTTGATCAAACAGGTCATCGATCATAGGAAGAGGGTAGCGATTCTTGATCGTTAGCTTGTTCAGCTCTCGATAGTCTATACACATACAGAACGAACCATCCTTCTTCTTAACAAACAAGACTGGGGCTCCCCAAGGTGAAGAGCTAGGTCATATGAAACCTTTTTCTTAGAGTTCTTTAAGTTGGTTGGACAGTTCTTGCATTTTCGTAGGTGCCAAACGATAAGGTGATTTTGCAACAGGCATAGCTCCATGAATAAGATCTATGCGAAACTCCACTTTGCGAGATGGGGGTAAACCCGATAACTCTTCCAGAAACACGCCCGGGAATTCACGTACAACAGGGATGTCTTCAAGTTTTGGCTCGTTCACTTTCATGGTCTTCAACTGTTTCAGGTTTCCTTCGGGACGTTCTCCATGAACTTCCAAAATCTCCCCGTTAAATAACGGAATTTGGACAATTTTCTCATAGCAAACTATCCTAGCTCTTAGTTTTGACAACCAGTCCATTCCTACGATCATGTCGAAGCTACCATATCCAAAGGGAATCAAATCGATGATAAATGTATGACCTTCTAGTTCAAGTCTACAACCTCGAATAATCTTATTAGTTTCTACTTTAACGCCGCTAGCTATTTCAATCTCATACCCGGGGCTTATGACACTAGGTTTCATGTTAATCAATGGCAAGAAGTTGGTAGATATAAAACTATAATCAGCACCAGAATCAAACAAAACTATAGCGAAATGATCGTTTAGAGAGAATGTACCCGTTACAACATTCGGGTCTTGTGGGGCTTCAGCAACACCTAGGCTAAAAGCTCTACCCTGTGCTCGATTCCTATTGTTCCCTTGGTTGGTGTTTCCTTCAATTGCTAGCACCGGGTTTGGGCGATTTCCTCCTGGGGTAGTGGCTCGATTCATCCTTGGGCAATTCCTCCTAAAGTGGTTAGGATCTCCACACTCATAGCAAGTTGGTCTTGGTCTTTCATCAGCAGCTCTACTCATGCAGTATCGAGTAAAGTGACCCACTTGGTTACATCGGCGACAAACAGGGCAGTTACCAGAATGATGGAAGTTGCATTTTGCACACTTCGGGTGTTGACCAGCATACTGACGTTGACCTTGACCTTGCTCCGGGGCAGTCAGAGCAAAGTTCTTTCCAGTTCTTTGTCTCTTGTCCCTATCATCCCTTCCTCGGTTCCTATTCTGATCATTCGACCTCCTTTTGTTTCCAGCATTTTCCTTCTTCTTGAAAAGTCCATCCTTAATACCATCGGTGGTCAAACGGTTGGCCATACTCACAGCACCCTGGATTGTAGCAGGTTCGGATGCAGTGACATGTGGCTTGATCTCAGGAGCTAAACCCCGAATGTAGCGGTTGACACGTTGGCTCTCAGGGGTAACCATGTGTGGCACCAACCTTGCTAACTCGTGAAATCTAGCCGTATACCCATCAATGTCTGACCCAACCATCTTGTGGTTCCAAAATTCTGATTCCAACTTCTGAATTTCATCATCAGGACAATATTCTTTCATCAGCAACTTTTTAAAATCTTCCCAAGGTTGGGCTATAGCAGCGGCCCGTCCTCGGGTTTGAACAAGGGTATTCCACCAAGTTAAGGCGCGGCCTTGCAGCATACTAGCAGCGAATTCAACTTGGCTCTCTGCGGGGCACTTAGTGATATGGAGCACAGACTCAGTGCTTTCAAACCAGGTTAGTAAACCAACTGCACCTTCTGTGCTGAAAAATTCCTTGGCACCAGAAGCCCTGAATGTTTTGATATTGCAGCTTGGTGTGACCTCTCTTTGATTTGCTTAGTTTCCTTCGAGGGTTTGCTCGGTTTCCTCTGAGGGCTTGAACAAGTTGAGTCAGCAGATTCGGCAATGCGGTGTTAAGTTGTCGGGTCACTTCATCTGCCATTTCGTTGGGAGGGTTGGTGTTGTTGGCAGTGTTGCTACGTGTGCTTCTTCCCGCCATAATTCTACAATTTATTATAAAAATTCACTTTATTAGAATCTTGACAAACCGTACCTTCAAACAGTTTATACATATTTTCAGAAATATAGTTAAGGAATGAACATGTTTAGAAATTTTTAACTCAGTTAAGGTTGAATATAGCACTTTCAAACGAAGTGTTTAAATGAATAGCCAACCAAGGATAGATGTATTACACAAGTTTAGTTTACTGGAATAATGGGTATAGTATTTAACCAAAGTTTTGTGGTATATAAATTTAGGTGACCAACAAGTTATATATAAAACATATTTATATATATATTTTTTTATAAATATGGGTTCAAAATTTCTCAAGTATATATTTGATTGGTTGTTAAAATAATCAAAAGGTAATCATAAAAATGTAGGTTTAGTTGAGCTATCAAAAGTTTATCGTTTTATTCATTACATAGTTAAGTAGTAAATAACCGGATAAAATTTTACAAGATAATTGTGTCAAAGTTTTAACTCGTACAACAATGCTATCAATAATATATATATATATATATATATATATATATATATATATATATATATATATATATATATATATATATATATATATATATAATATTATATATATATATATACAATCGATTCAAATAGTTCCTTATCTCATAATAGAAAGGAACTACACAACCAGTAATCCGAAAAAAGAATGAGATTAACCGTGCGGGTAAGCTACACTAGTACACCCTCATTGGTGTATCTGCCAACAACTAATCCAGAAAAGAGTTTGGTAGGATAGGGACAAAACACTCGCATTTCTGCTTTCGACCCTAATCTCTCTATGCTGGCGCTCCCTCCTAGCGCGCAGTTGTTGTATTAATACGTAGCACCCCAAAGGACCCTTCCGCTGAGATATATGAAAATGGGGGTGTTACACCTCCTCAAAGTCTTATGCTGGGTAAAGGTAAGAAAAGTATTTAGGTATACGTCGCGGCTCACTCTCGACATCATTAGTGTGCGAAGACGATATATGGGACATATTGTGACTATAACGGTGTTAATAGTAACAATGTGCTTAGGGACAGTGTGACAACAGTAACCGATGTGAAAGCAATCTCAGAACATAAATAGACCAATCAACATAAGCATGATATACTAAAATCAAATAGTGGACATCTAAAAGTAAATGATGTACACATAATTCCTAGTATACTTTTCAGTGACTAAAGTGGAAAGTCGATTTTTAGACTTGTTTAAAATAATGACTATACCCAGTGTTGCATGATACTCCCTGAATTAGACATAGTTGATCAAGTTATGTCTAATTGAGGTCGAATGATGCAACCACTCGAATTAGTCGACTCGTTTCATGTTCGGTGTTTGTAGAAAAAGGAAATCATTTTGGTTATAGTTCGGATTTTCATTTTTGAAAAACCAATGTTCTTTATAACCTTAGGCTCTGATACAAATATGTCACACCCCACCAAGGCGGAAACACGAGGTGTAACATATTAATAAGCATCACATAAGATGATAGACAAAACACCATACATGAGTTAAAATAAAAGAAAGTTATCCGAATTACAACAATTCAGGTACAAGTTTAAAAGTACAAAGACAACATAGAAGTTTTTTTTCCGAACATAGATCATCCAAAAGACAATAACTTGGAAGAAAATAGACATCTTGAACAGGCTCAAATGCAATCACACTAAGTTTCTACTTTAGGAATGTCACCTAAAAAGCATGATAAAAATAGTCAACTATCGAAATAGTTGGTGAGTTCTCAAGACTTTGTACACCAAATATAGTTTATAAAAGAGTAGACGTCCAATAACAGTTTGCCAACTCATTGACAAGGTATCAAAAACAGTTGTCCAAACCAAAATCAATTTCTAAACAAGTTGATAGTCCAAAACAAATCAAGTTTTCAAAACAGTTCCTGTTACATAAAGTAACGTAATACAAAATCAATTCACCATATATGTATGCTATAGTGTTTATGCGAGGCACTACTTAAACGTATTTAGCTTAACCGTTCCAAACATCCAATTAAGTTCCAGTTGTATAGTGTGGCACAAACACTTAGTACTATGCACCCTTGTGCGGAGAGTGAGGAGGGGCTAATCTCCTAATAGCGCTATCCATAAGTACTAACGTCTCAATCCCGATGAGGGGGATAATGAGTTAAAAGTAGTGGCGGGTTCCAAACATACAACAAAATACATGCCAAGTTCAAGTTCAACACGTTTCCAAAGTTCAACAAGTTCAAATCAAGTTCCATACGCTCAAAACAAGTTCAAGTTTAAATGTAAAAGATCAATTACTTCAAAGTAAGAGTATAAAAATGACACATCATGCTTTCCACCCTAAAACATTTAAAACATGTATGAAAAAGGGGATGTGAGAAACTCACCTTAGAAGTTTGAATGATAATAGGACTTCTCAACAAACTACACTAAGTAGGCAACCCAAACGAATACGCAACCTTCTATTCGAAACCTAAGGCAAGTAAATATACCTAATTAGATCCTATATGATATGCTCAGAAAATATTAAGGTTCATTTGTTATGCCTTGTATTCACATTTGTTTCCAAAGTCACTTTTATCACAAAACGCAATTACAATAATTTGACCCAAATTTCCTGGCACATTAAGTATTCATTTGACCAAGTTAACCAAAGCTTCTAGTTAATCTACTTCTCCAGGTCAAAATTCCATGTTTTAGGTGTGTCCATGAATTTTCCCAAAATTTATTAAGGACTTATACTCGACCATTTATACCTGACTCCAAAAATGGCCAAATCTGGACATACCAAAGTGTTTTAGTGATCAGAGGTTCTAAATCAAGGTTATATGAGTTAGACCAATGGAAGACTTTAAATAACCCATACAAGTGTCTCCAATATCAGTTTCATTGATAGATTCATTGCGGTTTATGATTTATGATCATTTTGGTGCAAGGGGTGAAAAGTGATTTTGGGGCAGTTTTGACACCTTTCACCATTTTGCAACTTCGACTAACCAAACGACCTCATATTTTTAAAAGGCTTGTATTTCTGGAAACTAGACTCAAATTACTTGATGTTAGGCTCTTGAATCATGTCAAAATGTTTATTTATCATCAACTTATGCTCCAATCAATATGACCTAAAAATAAAATAGGGGCTGTTTGAAAAATAGCTTTGACTTAATCAAGTCAAACCAATAATCCAACATGCAAAAACGACCCAATCAACTCTCACAATCATATTATACAAGTCTTAACATCATTTTAATCCAAAAATATCAGTGGGTTCATAGATAAAAAGGCTCTTTTACACATAAACTTACAAGATGTGTCATAACTTTTAAAAATCAAAGCTTTATGTTACTTGACTTGCATATATCTTGTATCAAAAATAAAAATACACAACCTAACATTTTTGTAAATTATCCTCACTCATTTAAGAGTGTTCTAACAAGAAAATAATTTACCCACAAATATTTTACAATAGTATGCACAATCATGCAAGAAAAATCAAGAAAATCCTATTTTTTGAAGGTTTCTGGTACAAGAGACATACAAGTCATCTTGCACCATGACTTTTACCTTTGTTCTTGTTCTCAAAGATGAAAATTATGGTGTTATGGTAGTGAGTGGGGTTTGGCAGCAGGTAGAAGACACAAGGAGGAGAAATTTCTTGTTTTTGCTAGATCTAAAAATGGTTAGTGGTTTTATGTTTATTTAGGGACATTGGTTGATGGTTTTAAAATCTGCATGTCCTCCCATTGGTGGTGTGATGATGTTGGTCGGCCACAAGGTAAGGAAAAAAGGGTTTTACGTTTTTTTTATTAATTTGATAGTGTAAGTATAATTTAAAAGATGTAAGTTAATTTGTATAATTTGGGTATTATCGGTAAACGTAAAACATCATAAAAACGTAAAATTTAAGATAGCTTATGATTTTGTAAAATTATGTTTTCTCATATGTTATGACATTGTTATAATGTTATTTGAGTATATCGTTGGTCATTAGGACCGTTAACTAGAATCGCTAGGTCAAAGGTGCGTTCGTATAACTAGGGCTCCTAGGAAAGTAAGCGTTAAACGCTAAAAATAGTATGACCACATAAAAGTGACTCCATAAATAATTAGAAGAGTCAATTAACATTTGTTTGCTTTCGGTTACTGACCTCAAAAATTGACGGATGTCACAGATTGCTCAATCTTCATCCTGTTAAATTCAGGAACGTCGTAACCGGACACAATCTTCACCATTTAATTCATTTATCAATATAAAATATGATTGGAAACAAAATTTATCATTTGTTTTCGTAAGATGCCTTTTGTTTAACGAAGAAGCCGTTTTAAGTTTCTGAGAAAATTTATCCAATTAAAATTCCTTGTATGAAACCCAAAATTCCATCCCATCAAACCTTACGAAACATATTTTAGGCCCAAAAATACCATTTTACGGAACCCATTGGCCCATTACTGTTTACGAAACCGAAACCAGAGAAAAATGACTTTTGTAAATATGATTTCCAAAAAAAATGACAAACTGAATGATTCTACTTATTTGAACAGCTTATTTATCATTTTCTATGTTTTAAACTCATTTAATGTCCTAAAATCATTTTCCCAAAGTTACGTAACCTATCATAGCTATGAAACCAATGATTACAGTCCATAAAATGATATTTCCAATGATCAATCAATTCCAATCAATTTACTAAATACATACGATCATTTTGCCTCAATCAATTTCACTTTTTACACACTTTTCAAATTTACAAAACCCTAGATCTCACCGAAACCTATTTAATCAATTAAAACAAACAATTAATAGCACAAAGATTACAAATAGGACTCGATTCTTATGTTTTCTAGCACAAAAGATCGTCTAAATGATTTGGATCGAAAGTTCTTTGATACGAAAGCTCAAACGACTAAGAATTTATGAAACTTTGATTTCACGAAAGTAATTAGGTTTCATACATAACTGTGTATTTATATCTCTGAAAATGACTTTGACACTTTGACAGTTTTAGTCCCTCAAGTTTTCTTACATAAGCTTTTTAAACCCTACGAAAGCTACTTTTGAACTTTGTCATTTCAGACTCTTGATTTCCTTTCGCAAACAAAAACTACCCATACGAAAGTTATTTTGCAATTTTTCACCTCTAACCTTAAAATCTTAACTTTCTTATTCTCTATTTATTCAGAATTTTCATAACTCCCCCTTGGAGTTAGATCACTTTTTCAAAAATAACCCTTTTGATTTAATTTCTCCAGTTAAGTTCTTGTTTTACTGAAAAATTTCATAACTCCCCCTCGAACAATTATCCACTTTTGAAATCCTTTTTTTAAGAAATTTGTTCGAAATGAAGTTATTTTTTTTTTGCTTTTGAGCACATAATTTTATTTTATAGATGATGATTTGACTTGAAAAATGTTATAACTCCCCCTCAATAAAATATCTAATTAAAGAACTTATTGAGAGATAGTTAATTTTGCAGTTTTGAACATTCTATATGAGAAGATTTTGAAAACTCAAGAATTTCATAACTCCCCCTCGAATAAATGTCTAGTTAAAGAACTTACTCAAGAGATTGTTAATTCTTGCAATTTTGTACACTTGAAATTTTCAAAATTTAATGATTTATGAAGAAATCTTTTGTTTTGAATGGATTCCGATTACAAAACACATATTTTAACAGTAAAAATCATTTTAGAATGATTTACTCTCTCTCAGTTCATGATACAACTATTGTGCATTTAAAGAACCACTTTTGAGAAATGAAGTATCATGAGACTGATTTGAACAGAGAAGATATGTGTTTGAATCCTTAAATTAAAAAAATTGTTGTTTTTAAAGCTTTTTGAGTTTTAAAATTCTCAATTTTGTATTTTATTTTTGAAATGTATTTACAAATGTTTTTGATGTATGATCTTAAAGTCAAGAAGATAACTTTACGAGACGTTCTAACTGATTTGGAGTCATACATCGCATACCAATCTTGCGAACGAAAACTCAAACCTTTCCTTTGGAAGGGCTTTTGTAAATAGATCAGCAAGCTGGTATTCTCTCCCGACAAAGTATAATTCAATTATACCGTTGTCAACATGCTCCTTGATAAAATGATAACGGATGTTAATGTGTTTTGTTCTTTAATGTTGTACCGGATTGCAAGATATGGCAATTGCACTTTTTGAATCATAGTATATTGAAATCTTGTTGAAATGAAATTCATAGTCCAGCAGTTACATTCTCATCCAGATGACTTGAGCACAACATGCAGACAAGGATACGTACTCAGCTTTCGCAGATGACATGGTTGTACAATCTTGCTTTTTTGACGACTAGCTGACTAGCTTATCTCCCAAAAATTGAATGCCTCCGAATGTGCTTTTGCAATCATCATTACACCCTTCATGGTCTGCATCAGGCTCTTGGGGATTTTTTGGGACCATATAGAGCTTTCTTAAGATGATAAACGTTGTTAGGAAACTTTGGATCTACAAAACCATTTGGTTGGCGAACAAAAACTTCCTCTTTTAGTGGACCTTTCAGAAATGCTGTTTTAACATCCATCTAGAAAATAGGAAAGTTCTTGTGTGCCGCATAAGCCACAAAGATTCTGACAGCTTCAAGTCTTATAACTGGTGCAAACGACTCCTCGAAATCTATTCCCTCTTCTTGACGGTATCCTTTGGCAACCAAACAAGACTTGTTCCGAATAATCGTGTTTTCAGCATCAGTCTTGTTTTTCCAAATCCATTTTACTGCGATTATATTTCTACCAACAGGACATTCAACAAGCTCCCAAACATCAAGGTGTTTAAACTGATTAAGCTCATCTTGCATGGATTCAATCCAGCTGTGATCAAGCATAGCTTCCTTGATATTTTACGGTTCAATTGTACTGACTGTGAGTGCATACATGCAAACTTCTGCATCTGTTTGAGTCTTTTCCTTGTCATTATCGGCTTTGAGGGATCACCAATCACTTGTTTAAGTGGATGATTCATAGTCCATCTATCAGTTGAGCAATGTTGTTGGTGAAATTGATGCATATTTGATGGATCTTGATATGTTGAAGATGACTTAGCAATTTAAAATTCAAGAGTTTATGGTGCATTATGAAACATGTTTCCATCAAAATCTACAACATCTTCTTAAACAAATCTATTAGCAACATCATTTACGACTGAAGAGTTTGGTGTGTTGGAAACTTGTTCGTCTGACGAAGATACTATTAGAGGAGCATCATCTTGTTCAACGACAATTGACAATGATGAAGAAGTGTGGTCATTATCAGTAGTATTTGCAGCGGAATCATCAGACACTTCTTGTGAACTCGTCGCATAATATTCTTCATACAAAGGACCAAAAAAATTATCCAAGTCAGATTTTGAAGGTATTGATTGTGAATCTTCCAATGAATTATTGAAATTCATGCAGTTCATTTTGGGTTCTAAATTGTTGCATTCAGAAGCCATTGCCGTGAGTTCATCAAACTTGACATGGATTATTTCCATTATCTTTTTGGTTCTTTGGTTGTAAATACGAAATCCGCGTGATGACTCAGAATAGCCAATAAAGATACCAATGTCAGCCTTCGGTTTCATCTTCCCAAGATCATCATGATCATTTGTTGGATAACAAAGAGATCCAAACACATGAAAGTATTGAATATTGGGTTTTCTGCCACGAATCAACTCATAAGGAGTTTTATTGTGCCGAGTGTGTACAATAGAGCGATTTTGAGTAAAGCAAGCAGTAGCAATAGCCTCGGCCCATAGAAATTTTGGTGTTTTAGAAAAGATAAGCATTGTTCGAGCGGCCTCTACGAGTGTACGATTACGTCGTTCAACAACACCATTTTGTTGAGGCGTTCGAGCAATTAAAGTTTTATAAACAATGCCTAACTTTGCATAGAAAGACTATAATTTCTCGTTTTTGAATTCGGTTCTATTATCAGTTCGATTTGTCAGAATTTGAGCCTTTAAATTCCTTTGAACTTGATTAACAAAATCGATAATCATATCTGGAGCCTCATCTTTGGTTCGAAGAAAATATACCCAGGTGTATCGAGAATAGTCGCCAACGATCACGAGAATATTTCTTGCCATTGATACTGGTGACCCGCATTAGCCCACATAAATCCATGTGAAGTAATTCGAGTTTGGATTCGGTACTTGGAACCAACTTTGGTAAAAGTGAAGCTTTCTTGCTTTTACACTGTTCACATGCTGAACATAGGTGATCTTTGTTGTACTTAAATTTTGGTAGCCCATCAACTAGATCATTTGAAGTGAGTTGGTTAATGGTGCCAAAATTCAAATGAGATAGCCGACGGTGCCATAACCAAGATTTTGTTGATGTGGCTCTAGACATTAAACACACCGGAGAAGAAGCCGCCATCTCAAAAATAGATATAGTATATAGATTCCAATCGCGAGAACCTGTAAGCAAATCATCTCCCTCTAAGTTCCGAACATAACACGTGTTTGAATGAAATGCTACTTCTAAATCTTCATCACAGAATTGTCCAACCAGAAACAGATTATGTCCAAGGCCTTCAACATAATATACATGACAAATTGTGAGACTGCCTTGAACATAATCTTCATATCCTGTGATTGCAGTGAAATAATCATTCCTAAAGCGGACTGTTCCCATGAATTTCTCAACGAAATTTATTAGCAGTTGAAAATTGCCAGTCATATGCTTTGAGCATCCGCTATCAACAATCCACAGAACAAGCTGGATCACCTGCATTACATGAAACAAATGCAGATGGAAGAGTGGACAGTTTAACTACCCATTTTTGAGTAGTAACCGGTGTTTTAGTCTCAGGTCTAACACTAATTTTACTCTTTTTTACACTTGATTATGATTAAGCAGTTTTGCTTTTGGGTGTCCAATTAAAACCTTGTTTATATTCAAACCACTTTTGCCACTTTCTACTTGTTGTTATTTTGTTGTTCATGTAACTGCTTAGTGTCATTGTTTGACTAAAATCAGAAGATAGTGTTAACACACTAGAGACCTTACTTGTTGCTGTTAGGGTTTTAGCAACACTTAATCTAGATTTTGTAACTACAGAAGTAGTACTTAGATTCTTAGATTGCGTTGCTAAGGGGGATGTGAATAAGACTCTCTTAACACTAGACTTCCTAGATAAAGTATGATGAGCAACACACTTTTCATGAGAATTCAAAAACACATCATTACCACAAGGAATACCTACAATATGCAAACCATCATTGACAACATTTACACATGCTTTTACAGTCTTAGAATTTGATATACATGCATTTGTTTGACAAACATTCAAAGTATTTGTTTCACATTTATTATAATCTAAGCAATCACTATTTAATGTCCTCCACACATATATAGACGAGCTCTTAGTGTTCTTTAAGATACTATTCTTCGATTTATTGTCCTTAGACGTCTATCTTCTAACACTATGTGAACTTCCTACGCCTGTGGAATTAGAAACATTTATGTTAGCCTTAAAATCTGGTGTTTTTGTGTCTTGCTTGTTTATCTTATACATGCCTCTTGTAATGACATTCTCATTATGTTTTTGACATTGCTCGGGTTTAGGAGTAGACTATGAAGTGACTTGTTTTGACCTATTTGAGTTAACCTTAGTGTTTGACACGTTTATAGCCTTGTCTGCTATAGTTTTGTTGGATGGTATGACACATACATGTTATCTAGGGTCTCAGATGAATCAAACTTAGTGTTCACATTCTTCCCTTTCTCGATTGTCTTAAGCTTACTCATAAGCTCAAAAATTTTCATCAAAAGATCTTGATTCTTAGCACGCACATCACCATAAGCATAAGTCTTTTGATTAACACATTTAATCAATTCACCAACTTCTTTTTGATGTTAAGCCCGTGTTACTTTGATGGAATTAAAAAGCTTTTAAAATTCAAGTTTAATGTTTTCTCGTTCTTAAACAACCGACTCAACTTCACTTTTTAATAACACGTTCTCAGAATTTAAAGTTGACAATTTTGACTTCCAAGAGACATCACAAGCCATTATCTCCTTCTGATGTTGTAGTTTTAGTTCAAAATCAATACTTTGAGCTTGTGATCGCTGAAAATCATTTTCAAAATTTTTGATTCGGTTGAGCAAATTGGCTTGGATCTCCTTGGAATCACTTGAACTTTTCGCAAGTTCATCTTTTAACAATTCATGTTTTTATTGTGCCGTCGAGAGCAACACATATTCTCGGATTTCACTTGTCAAGGACACTTCTAAAAGTCGATCAATCTTATTTTGTAAAAGAATTTATGTTGGAGATTTTTCATTAACTTTTTGTTCCATTGACTCAAAAATTTTTAACATTTTCGGCACTTCCTCAATGAGTTCTTCTTTGATTTCTTTCAAATTCTTGTATAAAGATCTTGACATCGGAATCACATCGGTTTTATAAAACTCCCTTAATTCATTTTGACTATCAAATAGCCACCTACGTTCTGCATCTTGCAAAAGAGTTTTATTAATTCTGGTGTGTAAACCGGTAATTGCATCACCCATTGTGTCAAACATTTTTAACAATCTACTTTCTTTTGGCATTTTTAAAACTGGTGATTCCGATGGAACATCTTTAGACCCAGAACTATTATTGGAGGTAGAAGGAATTGAAAAATATGTTTGTTCAGCAAAAAATTCTTGTTGAGGAACAAATGTGTCATAAAGCGCATTTACTTTTTCATAGTTATTTTGAACCATTTTGTTTCTCATTTTGATTCGACTTTATTCCGCATCCACTAAAGTTTGAATCATGTGAATTAATTATCAACTTAGCACTATGAAACATATCTCCATCATACATTTTAGGTTGTGCTGAAATGGCCTTCTTGAGACGTTCGGGATTCTGATAACCCAACCCAGCTTTAAGAAAAGGATCATAAACTTTAATTGGTTTCTTTCTAAGCATGTGAATCATTTAGAGAGACTGACCCATTTTATAAACAATTTAATGATGAGAACTCAGTTTCTCTTTGAGATCAACAATATCTTCAAGATATCGATTTTCTCGTTCTTTAAAAGCCTTTTAGCTAACTGAGTTTCATGTTGAATGATTAGCTTTTCATTTTCAATTTTGAAACAATCACTTTGAATTTTATCTTTTTCTTTCAAAAGTTGATCAATTGTGTCTTTATCATTCCTTAACTCACGTTCCAAATCATCACATGTTACTTTATATTTTGAACACTGAACTGTTTGTGACTCAAATGTTTTGACCCGATCCTTAAACGTCTCAAGCTCCTGTTGTAGTAAATCTTTTTGATTTTTAAGCTCATTATTCAAACGTTTTTTTTATTTTTAGCTTCACGTTGAACATTATATGCTAGTATTTGTATTTCATGATATTCGTCATGAGCAATTGAATCATGTTTAGACGTACCACCATTATTGTCCACAAACGGATCGTCGAATATGATACTAGAATCAATTTGATCATCATCTGTTGTTTGAATAATAGTTTTACGTTTCACATGACTCACTTGTTCATGTGCCTTGGATGAAGCATATACCTGACTTACAGCCTTTTTGATCATATGATGGCACAGTGTCAGTATTTCTATCAGCTGGTTGAAGTGGAGCCATCAACATGATGGATGCAGTCAATTCATCTAACGATTCTTCACCATATGCATTATCAAGCATGAAATCATTTTCTTCATTGCTGAGATGACTTACAGCTTCATTCTTCACTGCTAGCAACATTTGTTCTCTGAGATACTTGGCATCATGAACTTTTGGTTTCTGACAGTCACGAGCATAATGGCCTTTCTCATTGTAATTATAACACTGTACATTTGCTTTGCTTGGAGTAGAATCAGTTCGTGGTACACACTGAACAATTTGATTGCTTTCATCACTTCTATTTCCTGCATTAATGATTTGATTCCTATTTCTTCCCGCATTCTTGTTAGTGTTTCCACCATAACCTGTATTCTTGGTTTGTATGTCAACTCGTCCATCCTGAACAATAGCTTGATATTTTGAGTTGGATGACATACGAAGATGATTGTTGGTAGGTGAAGAGAACTTTTGAGAGATTGCATGGGCTAATAACATCATAGTGGTTGTAAGCTTATCCTCTTGAGAATTCCCTTATAACTCCCCTTGATATTCGTCATCATAATCAACAACAGATGGAGAATGTGTGACATAGCATGATGGTGGAGAATAAGAAGAATTTGCATGAGAGTGTGATGAAGAAGCATGTGAATGAGAAATAAGGGCTAACGGATCATGATTCTTAGCAGTTTTCTTTGCCCTAGATGCTAGAACATGTGGTTAAAATTAGACTAACGAATCATACAACACATCATATGAGACAGCTTTGTCGGTTTGATTATGTCGAACCATGGTAACATATTTGCTCCATTTTGGTTGCAAACAATTGATAAACTTTGTGTTGATTGCCACTGTGATGAAACGAACATTATTACAATCCATGATATTCACAAGTGTCGTTAACCTTTCATACATAGAGTCTAATGATTCTCCTTCTTTTGCTGCAAACTTATCAAATTCATCCATAAGCCGTGAATGTCACACATGAGTAGTAATAGCAGATCCATGCTTTAACCTTTTGATTCGTTCCTACATTTCTTAAGCATTCTTACATGCATCCACTAAATTGTATATGTCATTTGGTATTGCTTGAAGAAGATAATTCATAACCCTGACATTAGCAATGTATTGCTTTTTATTTCCCTCAGTCATTTTGGAAGTATTTGTTCTGCAGGGCTATCAGGATTAGTAACCATTGGTCTTTGATAAGGTACATTTTGTATCGAATTCCACATTCTTTCCCCTTCTTCAAGCTTGTTGTCCAAAAACCTTCTGAATCAACTTTTCCATGAAATATAATTTCCCTTCTCAAGCATTGGAGGTCTTTCATTAGCTCCTGAATCAGCTAAGGTTTGTTGATTCGAGTTGTTTGAATTATTTGAAGCAGACATGTTGTATCAAATGATTAGAAAGCAAACTTGGATCATTTTGGAGATAAAGTATTGTAATCGTGAAGTTAACGAGCAATAACAACTTTGTCTTGTATTACAATAAAGCCATGAGTAATCAAAAAACTAGGTAACACTTGAACTTATATACAAAAGCTCCAAGTTCCAATGATTAGAAGATACGAAACCCCTTTGACTGTGTTACAAAACCCAAATAATGAGATACGAAACCTCTGAACAGTGTACGAAACCTCAGAACTGTGTTACGAAACCTCTTCTAATGAGTTATGAAACCTTCCAAGTATAAAACCAATGTTATGAAACCTCTTGAATATGAAACTAATCTCTACAAAACTTGAGACTGTAATACGAAACCTCTTTACAAAACCTTCAGTTACTAAACTGTGATACGAAACCTCCATTGTGATACGAAACCTTGAATTTGCGAAACCAAAACCAAGCTTTTGATACGAAATCTCTGATTTATGAAACCACAAAGAGTATGAAAGCTTCCACAGTCTATGAAACCAAACGGTTACCGAAAGCTCAAGGATACGAAACCTCCTTTCGTAAAATCCAAATAACCTCTACTTACGTAAAAATCAAGAAATCCTTTACTTTTGTAAATTCTTAGCTACAAAACCTAAAGAAAATCTATTAATCTGATTCTTAGCATTTTAGAATGATAATCTCAATGTTATCTTTTCAAATTAACAAGTTTTTTTGTTACGAAAGCTAGATTCAATGTTACGAAAGCAATTCTACGTTATGAAAGCTAAAAAATGACTCACGTAAGTAATTTTCCCGCCTAAAAAACAGTTACCGAAACCAATTGCATGCTTAAGAAAGCTATCAAATCCATTTTTTGATCAATTTGAATCCAAAAACACGTATTTTTCATAAACTGGATATTAAATCTACAATTTGATGGTTACAAAAGCTGATATTTTGCGTTTGAAGATAAAAAACACATCAAATCATAAATCTAAACCATACAAAACCTACTATTCATCCTTACGAAAGCTTGAATGATCGAATTTCTCAAAATTAAGCTTGATTTGATCACGAAACATACACTAGATCTCTCCCGGTGATAGATACCACTTGTTATATGCGATGTTTGCTAGGTAGTAATCATACGAAGGCTAATAAGAATAGAGGAGAGGAACTAGAGAGTATTTTCATCATTTTCTAAATTTTCATTTTAAAGAGGAAAATAGAAAGGGGAGGGAGAAGTGAGATTACAAATGACAAGACTTGTATAAATACTCCTCTAAGATGAGTATTTATACTTATTACTTATCCTATTCTATTTTCCTAATCTTAGTCAAACCTTGGTCTACTTTACTTAACTTTGACCAAGATAGACTTTATTACATCATAACTACTAATAAAACTATAAACTAAACTAAGACCAATCCATATTAATAATTAACACTTTCATCGTTCCAAACATACTGGTTCAGGACATTCATAGGGTTCTATGAAGGACACATCATTGCTGTTTGTTTGATACCTTTAAGAAGGTTCATAAGGATGAAGATATTCATCAGGTGGATATCTTTCTGTTTCAGCAATATTGATGTTGTCAACTAAAGGTTTTGAGAATTTGATAGGATCAGGGCTTTCATTAAATGTGATGTGATAGGTTTCTTCAATTTGTTGCCTTCTAGTGTTGAAGACTCTAAAGGCCTTGGAAACAAGTAAGTATCCAAGAAGATAACCATCATCATCTTTTTCATCAAATTTTCCTAAGTGATCTTTATGATTGTGGGTGTAAATTGGACATCCAAAGACGTGAAGAAAATTGATGTTTGGGATTCTCTTATGAAAAATTTCATAAGGAGTTTTGAGATGTATTTTCACAATGGTGGATCTGTTTTGAGTGTAGCATGCAGTGGCTATAGCTTGAGTCTAATATTGTTTAGAGAAGACAGATCCTGAAAGCATTGTTCTTGCAGCTTCTACGAGGGTTCTATTTTTTCTCTCAGCAACACCAATTTACTCAGGTGTGTAGGGAGAAGAGAAATTCCCTTTTTCATCACAGAAGTTGACAAGAATGCTATTCCTGAATTCAGTACCATTGTCAGTTCTAAGTTGTTTGACTTTGATGTCATTTTGATTTTCAACTCTTTTGATGAAAGACATGATGGTTTCAGGTGCTTGGCTTTTTTTCTTCAAGAAGTATACCTAGGTATACCTTGAGTACTCATCAACAATGACAAGGGTATACTTTTCATGGTTAATGGACCCAGGAGTTATAGTCTAAATAAATCCATGTGAAGAAGATGAAGACATTTCTTGATCGAAGATGTCTGTTTTGTTTTGAAGCTGACCCTATGATGTTTTCCCATTTCACATGATGAGCATGGTTTATCTTTTGAGTAGACAAGTGAGGCAAGACCAATAACAAGATTTTGTTTTGCCAGTTTGTTGATTGTTTTGAAGATTAGATGAGCAAGTCTTTTAAGCCAAAGCCAGTTGAGATTTTCAGAAGCTTTGGCAAAGAAACAAGATTCTTGAGTAGAGGATGTCATGTCAAGAACATATACATCTCTTACTCGAGGAGCAATCATAACAATTTCCTTGTTAGAGTTGAAGATTGTTAGAAACAAAGAAGTCTCGGTCACTCGTAGTTATTTAGCATTTACTAGCTCATTAATTAATGATGTTTAATGTAATCGGCGGGTTAAAGAAAAAGCCCGAAAAGCCCATTCAAAGGCCCATATGGCCGGCCCCTTTGAGGGTTATAAATACCCTTCACATGTCAATGGTTTAGGGTATGTGATGATCTTTAGGGTACTATTCACGACACTGTTCACGGACTATTCATCGGGTACTATTCATCGCAAAAAAAATTGGCTTATTTTTTTTACAGACTTTCGGCTGGTTTTTTTTATTTTAAATTCGGTTTATTTTTAAAAAAACAAGGGATTCGGCATATTTTTTTAATAAAGGAGGAGATCTATATTTTTGGGAAGTAAATACTTATTTTCTAAAATCAAGGGATTTGATTTTATCCTAGTGGCGGTTAATTGTGAGAAGTAAATATTTGGTTCCTAAATTTAAGGGATATAATCTTCTATTTTTGGAAATTATATCCTTGTTCTTTTTTTTCCTTCTACGTATCCCAACATTAATTAATTATTGTTTTACGGTTTCTTCTTGATTTTGTAAAATCCCGTGAAAGATACGATTCTTTTCTCAGTTTTAATCAAAGATTTTTAAAATCCCCTGAACATTAATTGATTTTAATCAAACACAAACAACTACTCAAGATCCGTTCATTCATATCTCTTACAAGATGGCAAAAACTGATAAAGAGTCAAGTGCACCTGGTACAGATAACCGTCCTCCTATGTTGGAGGAAAGTGACTTTGAGTCTTGGAAGATACGTATAGAGAGGTACATTCGTGGTAAACCTCTTGGAAAGCTTATCTGGAAATCCATTAAAAATGGACCTAGTCCACATCCGATGATCACAGTCACTACAGGAGAAGGTGAACAACAAACTCAAGTGACAAGAGAAAAGACTGATAAAGAGTTCACAGAGGCTGAGAACAACAAAGAGCGTGCTGACATTCAAGCTACAAACATTCTTAGTCAAGGGCTCCCAATACACATCTTTAACACACTCTACCAAACCGAGACGACAAAAGAGATTTGGGAGAATGTGGAGCTACTCATGCATGGATCTGGTCTCACAGAACAACAAAAGAAAGAGACCTTGTTTGATCAATATGAAAGGTTTCGGGCTAATGGAAATGAATCAATTCATGACTACTTTGTTCGATTCTACAAGCTGATTAATGACATGAAGATCACTAAAATGGAAATCCCAGTTCATTAGAGGAATACCAAGTTTGTCAATAACTTACCTTCATATTGGGGAAAGATTGTTACTATTGTGAAGAACAACAAAGACATATCAACTGTGAGCTATGTTGATCTATACACTTACTTGAAGAGCTATGAATAACATGCCATAAAGACTCTTAGCAAGATGAATCAAACTTCTGAAAAAGCTAATCCACTTGCTTACATGGCTCAGGCAACACACTCAACCTCTTCACCTTCACAATATGTTCCTCCACCACTTCAGTATGCACCTGCTCCACAACAAGTTCCTCAGTCAACCATTGATGCCATGCTGGCAATGATGAACCAGATTGTGAACTTACTTAGTGGGTTTTAGAAACAGTTTCCTCTTACCAACAACCAGCTAAGAACTTCTACTAATCCAATGACCTAAGCTATGATTCAAGTTGGTCAGATTACAACAGAGAGTGTTCAATGAAGAGCTCCGGGTAATAAAGGAAAACATGATGCCACTAGATCTCAAGGAAAGGTGGTAATATGTTACAACTGCCGTGGTCAAGTACATGTGGCAAAGGAATGCCAAGAGAAGAAACGAGCAAAGGACTCACAGTGGTTTAAAGACAAGGCATTGCTTATGGAAGCTAAAGAGAAAGGCGCTATTTTGGATGCAGAGGCTGAAGCTTTTTTGGCAGATGTGGAGTGTACATCACCTTATGCTGAACCATTGGCCATCACTACCACCACGACATTTGAAGTAAGCCATGAGGATGCATACGATTCTGATTGCGATGAAGCACCTCACGCAGCTGCAGCATTCATGGCCAATCTGATGCAGACTGGTCCATCTACTAGACAGGGCACCAGTAATGATACCGACTTTCATTTAGAGGTACAAACTTATGATAATCACTTCTTTGATAATATGCATCTTCAGGTATCACAGGAGATACACGAGGGAGAACAACTAGACTTTGATGTTGATTCGGTTATCAATGATCATGATAACACCATTCCATATCATCAATACCAATTAAACAATGAAGTTGAAAGTGTTCCAACTAATGTATCTTCTGTCATACCTGGTGGAATATCTATGATTACTATTCTAGATTATTTGAGGTTACAACTTATGGGCCACATTAAGACCAATGAGGAACAAAGCTTTGCTAATGATTCCTTAAAATCTGAGCTTGAGAGATACAAAACACAGGTTCAAAATCTAGAACAAAGTAAGGTTAAAAAGGATTTAGAACAACTGGTTTTTGAACATAACAAACGAAATGCTGACCTTGAAGAACAACTTGTGTCTTTAAAACAACAACTTTTACAACATGTCGTGTCAAACAAGTCTTTAAAAACACAAAGTGAAAATTTAAAAGCAGATAAAAATGCTCTTAAGGAAAGTTATCTAGAGGAATTAGTTTGGTTGAGAAATACTAACAAGGTTGTCACAGAACTTTTGCAATCGTATGGTCAACATGTACAAATTGTCCCTATGTTATCTAAACGACTAACTTTTTCCGCAAAGGACTTACACAAATCCGCTTTTGGTCATCATAATCCACTGTATCTCAAATCAGCTCAGCTGTGTCGCCCAACCCTGTATCTTGGTGACGTAATTATAGATCTTGTACATACCCTCCTTAGGGTATATGATATTGAAGAGACCTTAGTTCAAGCTGAAGTTAGTAGAACTAATATGTTAGAAAAGATGAAAGACCCATTATGTAAAGTGTCATCTAAGCCTATAAATTATGCTAAGTTAAATAGTTTGTATGATACCTTTGTGCCTCAAAAGCAATTGTCTAGAGAACAGGTTTATTAGTTACCAGTTAATGAAGTTGCTAGTTATAATTGTAACTAGTCTAAACTTGTAACTAACTTTGTTCGTACTCGTCCAGCCAAGAGTCAAGTTAACACTCAGTTAAAAATGTTAAAAGCATGTTTTCCAGAGTTTGATAAGGTTGTCAAAGACAGAACGACACCCTCATATATAACAAATGGGGAGTGGCGTTTTAAACATACCAAAAAGTGTTTTGTAGAAGAAATAATTCCTTTTTATGAAAAACTCAAAACGCATGTTAAAGGTATAGAAGATAATCTTTTCAAAGAAGTATCTGAATACATGAAAATCTTTGATGAGCTGGACAAAGAGTATGATCAATGTGTTATTGATAAGAAGAGTTTGGAAATAGAGAATAAAAATCTCCTGATTCAAAATGAGTGTTTGCTAGCTGAATCTGTGTCTAAAGATATTTGTTCTGTTGTGCTTACTTCCGATATTGTTGTGCCTATGAGCGTTGAACCTAGATCTAATTGCGTTGAGGAACACTCCAGAAATCTGGAACTTGAAGCTGAGATTTTAAAGGTGAAACAACTACTTGTTGAAAAAGAAAAACGATGTTCTTTCATTGAAATGAAATATCAGGAACTCGAGCTTAAATTTCAAAAGTACAAAGAATGTTTTGAAAATCTACAGGTTTGTAATAATTCAAGCTCACCTAAACTTAATGTATTTTTTGAAATCAACAATTTGAAAGATCAGCTTCAATGGAAAGATGAGTTACTCAGGAAGTTAAAGGCTCAAATCGGTAACATGAACAAAGTTAGTGCCAACCCTAACCTGAGTACTCTAGAACTTCAAGCCATAGAAACTGAAAATACTCAGTTAAAAGAGGAACTCACTGCTGTTAGGATTAAGAATGATAGCCTTAGGGATGAAAATGTGTCTATTAAAAAGCGTTATCAAGATTTGTATAAGTCTAAAGCAGAAAGTAATAGTAATGTGAGTAGTAGAGCAGATGTCTCTGAGAAACACAAAGTACTTGCTCCTGGCTTGTATGCCATGATACCTAAGTATGTCCCTCCTCAAAAAAAGAAACAATAGGGAAGCCAATACTCCTTTACCTAGGAAATAGACAATATCTTTAGTTAAAAAGACTAACGTGTGTGTAAATCTGTCTACATGAATAGAATCTGTCACTGAAGCTAGCAAGTCAAAATCTAAGTGCGAGACAAAGACCCATAGGAATTTTCCAGCTAGGAGTGAGAACGTGAAGTGAGTAGATAATCCCCTTAGGAATTTGAATAAAAGGAATCATGTTGATTCTAGTTTAAGTGTTAAACGTACTGGATTTATTTTGAAGTATGTTTTTGTTTGCAAAATATGTAATGAATGTTTGGTTTTTGGTAATCATGATAAGTGTGGTGTTAAAAATTTAAATTCCATAAATGCTAAAAACCTTAAGGTCAAAAATAATGTGAATATGAAGTAAGTTTGGAAAGCTACTGGAAAAATATTTGCTAGTGTTGGTTCTAAGTGGAAGCCCACGGGAAGAAAATTTACTTTAGGTGATACGTGCCTTTTAACTAGAATCACTAAACCTGAGGTAGTGCCTTTAGAAAAATCAGGAAGCGTTAGTACTAGTGAACCTGCTAATAATGTCATTGTGACACCTAGGTTCTCTAAGAAGCCTCTCACTAGTTACAAACGTAAAGATAGCAAACTAAAGGATACTTCCACTGGCAGTCCCCCTAATGCAAAAACAAAGGCTGTCAATGATCCTGTGAATGCTAATGATTTATCTGCTAACCAACGAGACCCCAACAAAATTAGGTATCCCATGTCTCAAATTCTACAGCATCCTCAGTTTTCCACTGCAGGTCGTACAGATCGTCCTTTGGTACTTGGACTCAGGCTGCTCACGGCATATGACCGGTGATCGCTCACTGAAGGAATAACTTCTGTACAACCCAGTACAGGACTCGGACCTAACTTAATGGCTCCTGGATACAATGATGCAGGACCCGAGATTAACAATTTACAATCAAGACGAATTGGTTCTAGGCTTGTAACTACTCTAACAACACCTAGTGTTCCTCCTATAGAGAAACAATTATGTAAACTATTCCAACCTTTGTTTGATGACGATGAAGAATTTCCACTGGATATTCATCCACATTTGGTTTATGTTGCTCCTTCTCGTGCACCCGATATTGCACCTGATTCGCCTTCTACGACAACGGTCACAAAAGATGCTCTCGCAGCAACTACCATCACTTCACCCTCACAAACATCTCCTCCAGACACTGGTGTTAACAGACCTGAAAATACCATTACTACATCTGGCAGTGAATTGTTTGAAAATTCTGTCACTAATGAATTTGATTCAGAAGCATCATTTTCTGGCACTGTCAATGTAAATCCTACTCTACAGAACAATCCACCTATAGTACATGGGCAAAAGTGGACTAAGGACCATTCCTTAGAGAACGTGATTAGAGATCTAAATCGATCGGTATCCACAAGACGCCAACTCGAAACTGATGATATGTGGTGTTTCTTCAATGAGTTTCTAGAGATTGTCGAACCAAAAGAACTTCAAAGAAGTGGTACAGTATCCTTGCTGGATTGATGCCATGCAAGAAGAAATTCATGAGTTTGAACGCCTTGTAGTATGGGAACTTGTGCCTGATCTATCTCATTCATTAGTCATAGGACTCAAGTGGGTCTACAAGATCAAGCTAGATGAATATGGAGAGGTATTGAAGAACAAAGCTCGGTTAGTGGCAAAAGGTTATCGTCAGGAATCAGGAGTTGATTTTGAGGAATCCTTTGCACTGGTTGCTAGACTTGAAGCTATCAGACTATTTATTGCTAATGCAGCTAGCCAGAATATGACGATTTTTTAGATGGATGTGAAAACAGCCTTTCTGAATGGCGAGCCGAATGAAGTTGTCTATGTCAGTCAACCTGAAGGATTTGTAGACCCGGATCAACCAACTCATGTGTAAAAACTAAAGAAAGCTCTTTATGGGTTGAAACAGGCTCTACGTGCTTGGTACGATAAGTTATCCAGGTTCCTCATGTTTATCGGATTCTCCAAAGGAGTTGTCGATCCTACGCTCTTCATAAGGAAAACAGGAAAACACATCTTACTTGTTCAAATCTATGTAGATGATATTATTTTTGCATCCACTAATCCTAAGTCTTGTGAAACTTTTGCTAAAGAAATGAGTTCCACTTTTAAGATGTCGATGATGGGACAAATGTCAATCTTTTTAGGACTACAAGTTTCTCAAAATCCCAGAGGCATCTTCATTAATCAAAGTAAATATGCTCTTGAGATTTTAAAGAAATATGGACTTGAATCTAGCGTATCAGTTGATACTCCCATGGTGGAGAAAATGAAACTGAATGAAGATAGACAAGGGAAATTAGTTGATCCTACACGTTTTCATGGAATGGTCGGCTCCCTGATGTATCTATCTGCTAGTAGACCTGGTATTGTTTTTGCTGTGTGCATGTGTGTCCGGTATCAGGCAAAGCCTATCGAAAAACACTTACATGCTATTAAACGTATCTTTCGATACCTTAAAGGAACCATTAACATGGGTCTATGGTATCCGAAGGACTCCAATTTTGTACTAAGAGCATTTGCAGATGCAGATTATGCAGGTTGTCAAGACACCAGACAAAGTACATCAGGTTCTACTCAATTTCTTGGAGATAAGCTTGTCAGTTGGTCTTCAAAGAAATAGAAGACCACAGCTATCTCAACTACAGAGGCAAAATATATAGTCTTGTCTTGATGTTGTGCCCGAATCCGTTAGATGCGTTCACAGCTTTCTGACTATGGCTTTACATTTAACAAGATTCCTCTGTATTGTGATAACCAAAGTGCTATCGCGTTATGCTATAATAATGTGCAACATTCAAGATCCAAGCACATTGATATCCTACACCATTTCATCAAAGAGCAAGTGGAAAACAGGGTTGTAGAAGTGTACTTTGTAGAAACAAAATATCAACTGGCAGACATATTCACCAAAGCATTACCAATGGAACGCTTCAAATTGATACTCCCACTGCTTGGCATGAAACAATTATCTCCAAAAACTCTTAAGGAACTACAAGAGTCCGACAATAAGTAACGAGGGTATCTCAGTTTTGTATACTTTGTATATATGTATAAAAAAGGTAAAATGCTACTACAGCTCAAACAATGACTACAACTCTTTAAATAGAAAATGGGTCACTGTTTGAGGGGAAGAATTAGTGCTACTAACAGTCTTGCAGGAAATGCTCACAAAGGATTTTTGGACTCATCCGTTCTTCCTACATGAGAAGTATTTAATCTAGCATGTGAGAAAAGCTGTTGCTGATTCTGTTGCTGAACGATTGGAATGAACCACGGGCTGCTTCTTCAGACATATTGATTTATCACTATCGTCTACGTATATTTCAGGTTTCGTTTCAATATTTATTGAATATATGTGCGTTAAAGTAGTATATTTATATTTTCATTGATTGATGGAGAGCTTAAATTTATTTTAAGTTCATTGTTGATCAAAACCATACAAAAGTTGCATACTTTTGATCGGGGGAGAAAATGTGACTTAAAAATACGGAAAACTAATGATTCAATTATTTATATATGATAGCTTGAACCTTGCATGTGCAAAACAAATTTCAGATATCGACGCACATGTGTAGTGGGAGCAAAAAGATTAATATATTCTGAAATGTCAAGATACCAAAACTTTTATGTTATACACAAGTATCTTGATAATCTACAAAGAATCTTTTACTTCATGATCTTGGTTTTATATATGTGATTGGATAGCAAAAATTGCATGGGAATGTATCATCTCATATCCCTCAGGATCGAGATATCTTTCTAAAATTTGATAGTGATGTTGAGTGTTGATCTGTTAAACAGTTTTCAGCAGGTTAAGCTTCTCAGTTCTTATTGTTTTTAAGAACCATCAAGGCATTTTCCATGAAATGATTTTAAGGCGATTTTACAAGGGTTAATGCTAAGTTTTGACCTAATTTAGGTAACCTTCTACAAAACTTTCGTTGTGTTCAAACGATTTCATCACACTTCGACTATTTTTCAAATATTTTTTGTGCCATATACTTCTACGGTACTTAATTGTATTAAGAGGTTGACCATATGTTTGCAAGTAAGCCTAATAAAGCATCTGGACATAGGTTATGCTGAATACGAATTATACGGTATAGTCAACAGATAGTAACTGTTCTGAATCACTCTTTACCATTCTAGTAATAGCAATGTTATTAGTGTGTTAGTCTATGAACATTTGGTCTAGAGAACAGCAAGCATACGAGAATCTGATACTTTGGTATTGGAGGACTTAAAGGTTTTGAGCTGGAAAACCTATCAAGGAGGTTCTTATAATGAATCTACCTGATCACAGGTGCAATACTCGTACTGTAATCATCTATCCTCACAAAATCGAAGGTTATTACAACCGACAAGATTGAGTATCTTCATTTATACTCGGTCCCTTCAAAATATAAAACCCTCAATATGTTTAAAAATGTTTTTCAAAGAACACAATAAGTGGATTTTCATATAAATGTTTTTATTGGTGATCAATTTTTGGAATAAAGACAAATGACTCAAGGAATCGATGTAAACCCTATGCTCATACTCAAAGACTCAACGATATCAAGAAAGCTAAATACTTAAAGCTTCCGCATCTCTGAGAATCAAAGTCTTCTTTAAAATGTTAAAGATATGAAGAATTAAAGAAGAAAGAACATAAAAGTTTTCAAGATTACAACAAGTTTGAGCTTGTCGGTCCAAAGTTCAGCAAATGACAAATTAAAGTAAAGACCATATGAAGTTCATAGAATCAAATATCATAATCAAGTTATCAAGTCATGATGAAACAAGCTCTGAAGATTAAAGTCAAAGTGAAGATTGCTACAGCAAGCACATAATATCAAGGGAAGATTACAAGGACTACGAGCTAAAGAAATCTACATTGAATGCTACGTCTTAATTTTTGCAAATCAAGAGTGACCTCCCTTAGGGAGAGATTGTTAGAAACAAAGAAGTCTCGGTCACTCGTAGTTATTTAGCATTTACTAGATCGTTAATTAATGATGTTTAATGTAATCGGGCCGTCAAAGAAAAAGCCTGAAAAGCCCATCCAAAGGTCCATATGGCCGGCCCCTTTGAGGGTTATAAATACCCTTCACATGTCACTGGTTTAGGGTATGTGATGATCTTTGTAAACACAAAACTCATATCTCTTGTAAGTTTAATCATCCTTCATTAATTTTCTTTCCAGTTTTTCTCTTGATCTTTAAACCTCAATCTTTCTTGTGAGATGAATAATTATTAGAACCATCAAAGATTGTTCCTCTTTTCTCATCAAACTGAACAATATATTTAGCATTAAAAAGTTGACTGATGCTAATTAAATATCATTTAAGTCCATTTACAAATGCTACCTTTGTGAAAACTATACCATTACATTTGATGGATCCATAACCTTCAGTTGTGCATGTAGAGTCATCTCCAAAAACTACTTTAGGTCCTGACTGTTCTACGTATTTGTGTAGGTAACTCTTGACACCAGTCATATGCCTTGAGCATCCACTGTCTAGGTACCAGATGGGCTTCCTGATATCACACTGCACAAATATGTTCAGAATGGTTAGTTTCGCTTAGAACCCCACCTTTTATTTAGAGTCTTAGATCTGTTAGCATTTGATGATTCAACTTTAGTTGATTTTAGAGCCTTAACCTTTTTTGCTTGAAGTGCTTCACCTCTTTTGAACCATTCAATATCATAGTGATCATTTGTGGTATGAGTTGAGCTACCACAAACTTCACATCTTTTAAATGTATGTTGAGGATTTCTTGGATTGATCTCTCTTTCTAGAGAGATAATCCTATTATGACCATTTGTGTCATGGTCATAACTTCCACATAATCCACATATGGGATAGTATAAACATTCATTGGATAAATGATCTATACAACCATAGTGTGTGCAAGGTGGAAAGAAGCGTTTTGATGGTCTTGGGATTTTAGATCTTGAAGAAGCTCTACCCAGACTTTTGAGATGCTGAGACATGTTCATGGTGGAAATGTACTCAGCATGATCACAAGTTCTGTGATCAGTTTTCTCACACCTTTTACAAAACAGAACTTTATAACAATTTTCAGAGAGATGATTGTTTAAGCCACACAAATCACAACTCTTTTTGAATTGTGTTTTGTATTTGTTTTGAAGTGCATTTTGTGGAACCTGTTGTGATTGATTACTTCTGGAGTAAGATGATTGATTCCTGCTAACTTGTAATTTTAGATTGTTAAGTTCTTTCATTACAATAGCTAAAGGAGGATCATCTTTAATTTTCACACTCTTTAGTTTACCAGCAGGAGCTGAGTGAACTTTTGAAGCTGAAGAGCTTTTGTTACCCTTAGCAGGAGCTGAGGATGGTTCATTTATTATGACACCTTTTAAAGCTTCAGTTTTAAATGTGGATTTTGACCTCAAAATTGATTTGATAGTCTTTGGTCCAATAGGTTCAGCACCATTCAACTTCTTCAGTGGAGGAAGAGGGGTGCTACAGACTGAAGATTCATCTGCTGAATCATAAACAGTCGCTGAAGAGTCAGTGACAGCAACTGAAGGATCAGTTGTGTTTCTTTGTGACTCAGCTGGGAGTATCCTACCAGTATCATGATTTGGCAGAATAAAACCTTCAGCTTCAGACAACCAGGGTCTTTCAACACCAGGTATGGTCACTTTTGTGTCATCAGCTGAAGATTTTACAAAGACTAGGTCTTTTTGCCCTGAACTGGAGGGATCTTTAGTGAGTTGATCAACTCCTAGAATTCTCTTCTTTTGAGAGGGGGTTTGTTCACTGATATACTGGTTTACTTTGTTAGAACTGTTAATCCATGTTTTAGTGATTGCGTTTAGCTCTTTCATTTCAAATCTTAAGTTTTTATTCCCTTTGAGAATTTCAGTGTTTACATGCTGCATGGTAAGGAAATCAAGTTTTGCTTGTTTTAATACTAAAAGCTGCTCTTTGCATGTATTCAGTTCATGAACAAGATTTCTATGTTTTGATAAAAGATTACTTCTTTGTTCTTCAACATAATTTAAATCAATACACAAATAATCTAGACAGACTTTTCTATCATCATTATCTTCTATTTCAAGAAGAGTGTGTACCTTTCTCATAAAGATCTTTACCCATTAACCATTTTTGGCACTTTCTTTGCTGACAGCATCATTTTCTTCAGGTAGTGCCATGAGTACTTTCACTTCCACCATCTCATTGTCATCTGATTCATTTATAGGCTTCAGCGATAAGACCTTTGTTCTTTACCGTAGAGGCTTTAGAGGCTGAAGCACTTGAACTCAGGAGAGCCAGTTTAGCCTTGACTTTGTTATATTTGGCTTCAAAGTCTTTGGTAGGCCTTAGTTCAAGTTTGTGCTGAGGGGAACTGAGAGGTTTTGGTTAAAAAGGTGATTGATATGTGGAAACTAAGGTTTTTGTCCAGCAGTCTCTTGTAAAATGACCCTTCTTGCCACATTTGTGACATTTAGTTTGGTCAGTTGCTTTTGTACAGCTGAACCTTTGAGTACCTTTCTTGAAGAATCTTTGAGATTTGGCTAAAAGAGCTCTTGCTTGGTATTCTTCCTCTAGATCGTTCAAATACTCCTGACTACTTTTTGTATTCTCTTCATCATCAGGACTATCTTGAAAGTCCTGGACAATAGAGGAAGAGAAGAAAGCAGTTGACATAGGTATTGCAGTGACAAGAGATTTATTCTTTTTAGTCTCATAAATACTGTCTATAAGGTTTTCTTCATATTTGAGTTTACCAAATAGAGAAGCAAGCTCAGAATCTTTCATATGATTTGTGTTTCTGAGACTTTGGCAGAAACTTAGCCACTTCTTTGGTAACCCATTTATAAAACCAGTATTTATTTCAAGCTTTGAAAGTTTGATGCCATCATTTACTAACTCATTCATCAAAGCTTTGTATCTTGTGAAAGTTTGTGTTAGAGATTCACCTTCTTTGAATTTGAAGGTGTTATAGCACAATTTCAGGTCCATGACCCTACTTTCTATCACATCAGAGGGGCCCTCATGATACAGTATCAGGTCATCCCATGCTGATTTAGTTGTTAAGCAGTTTATGACAGAGTTCATTTGGTCATCTAGAAGAACATACATGATGAGACTTTTAAGTCGCTGATCTAAGTTAGCAGCCTTTCTCTCATCTCCAGCCCATTGATTATCTGGATTCCTTTGACCAGCTGTCATGGGGATAAAATGACCATTTTTGATGATATTTTCAAATTGAGGTTCAATACCAATAATGTGGCACATGAACCTCTTTTTCCAGTTGGTGAAATTTTCACCTCTAGTACAGGAGCGGCATTTAGTTGGCCACCCCTATATCAAGAGTCTGTGGTACTTCTACTGCTGCCATTTAAGATGGATCTTGATTTTCTTTGAGCCTTTTTATATATCCTTTTAAAGGGATTTTATAAACCAAAAGGCTCTAATGCCACTTGTTGGTCCCTTAGAATCTGATATAAGGTTTATTAACTTAAACTAATCAGATTCCATAGCAACAAAGTAAGTTTTAAACAAACATATATGAACGATATAAAGAACAAGTTGAAAACACACAGAAGTACTTTTCAACGTATAAACTTTTATTAGAATCAAATAAAGAATCTATGACACACCTTGATTGCGGAATAGCAAGGTGATTGAATGACAATTGGGGTGTTATCTCCTTCGAACTTATTCTCTAACCAAAGTTATAAGAATAAGAAAATAAACTTGTTATGACTAAACTGAAGCTTCAGTTTTCAGTAGTACAAGTCAGTTTATTTGAGAGATAAATGAACTCTTCAATGTGTATCACATTAATTGGAAGAGATGGAATTTACTCTGGGAATCCCTTTCCGTTTATAGGCAAAGGGATTAGGGTTTACATGTTTAACCTAGTCTACGTGGCAAGCACTAAATGTATGGTTGAGCTACCATTTAATGCACATTTTCTTTTAGTACTAGGTACAGTCCTTTAAGAAAATTTGATGTACTTCTATACCAACTTTAGAAGTAACATTTCTCAAGGAGATTGATTTATTCCTTTTGACATAAAGCAATCTTTTTCCCGCCTTGTAAACCATCTAGAAGTGAAACAACATGTTTTAGCTTATGTTAAAGAGATAGACAACATTACTTGGAATTGTCAGCCAAGCTGAACTGAAGCTCCAACCAAGACTCCTTCTTCAGTTTCTGTTCCGATGCATACACTGAAGTAAAGATACTTCCCAATCTTCTAAGGACCTGAAGAGTTGACACTGAAGAAACTTCAGCGACTCAAACCAAAGGACTTCAGCTTGAGAAACACTTAGGGGATTTTATGTTTAAATCTACTGAAAGACTAAAGGGCTCAGGAACTGAACCCAACAATATTATTATACAAAACATAACTCCTGTAAAATTCTATATAAAAGAATTTTGTGTGTGTATGTTGGATCAATGCAAACACACGCAAAGTTCGAATATACATTTTCTTTTACATAAATACTAATGTATTAAAATGATCCATTTTCTCTTGTTTAAACAACCTAAGGTCAAACAAAGTAAGTTGTTGAAATATTTAGATGTGTTGTTGAAAATAGATTAATACGTTGGAAATATTTAGGTAACGAGTTTTAACACATTTTTCAATATACTTGACAAGTTATTAAATTCTTATTCCAAAGTATATTACCATACTCGAAAAGATTTACAAGATTTTTATGTAACATTTGAAAATTGATTAGTCTATGCCTATATGCAGTGCAAAAGCAATTTCACAACCTAGTACAAGAAATTTAGCATAAGTTTAACTAGTGCATTATCATGAGTACTAATTACGAACAACTTACAAGACGTATATTACACATATATTTCTATATAGCTTAACTATGAAATGCAACAAGCACATAAGAGTTTAACTAACTATATTAAGACACATACACAAGAAAATAATCTTATAGCACAACACATAAAAGTACTTGTCGTCGTTTTGTGTATTAGATACAACAATGTATACTTAGCTTGATTTTATTTGAAAACGAATTAGTTTCCTTCCCATTTAAAAAAACTAACCAAGTTTAATATTTTTGAAAAGTTAATTACACCATTTTTCAAATATATACCGACTAAAAATGTCCGACTCGAAAGGAAAAGATGAAATACAAGTTTTACGTTAAAACGAAACTCAGCGTTTTGGACAATAAGTAGTATTTTGTATTTCTGACCAAATTAGGTTTATTTTCAATACTTGGAAGTGTTCTTATATGAAAGTAGACTCGGTTATCTTTAAAATGGCGGGTGGCACGACTTCTACGGACTTGCGGTTGATTTTATATGAATTTTTAAAGTTTCTGAAAATCTGCCTAACCAGACAGGTAGCCTCCTGATTGATAAGGGGGGGCGGCCAGGAGATAAGGGGGCCTCCTAGGGAGATCAGGAGGCCGGCATCTGACACCCAGATTCGCCATTTTTTGTACAAAGTCATTTAGTGACTTAACAGAAAGATGTAAAACTTAGTGAACTTGATACCAAACATATAACACTTATTTTAAGCATCATTTTTTACTTCAAGCTAGTATACTAAGGGCCCGTTTGGTTTATAGATGGGTTTAGGATTTGGATTTAGATTTGGATTTAAATTTGGTTTAGGATTTTGATTTTGATTTGATGAAGGAGAGAGAAAATGTAATAGTTGTTTGTTTTATATTGAGGTTAGGAATACAATAAAAAATGTGTATTATTTTAAGAGTTAAATGGAAATAAAAAATTATAAAATAAATTTAATATATGGGTTGAATAAAGATTTATTATTATAATAATACTAAAAAGGGATTAAAAGGCTAAGGTCCCACCTGTTTTATATTTAAAAACTAAAAGAGAAAGAGAAATCCATTCTAAATGGCCTACAAGAAAATGATATGTCAGAAAAGGTGGTAGTGTTGCATGGATTAAAATATGGGCGAGTTTAAGGGTTTTGGTAGGCTCGGTTTTAAACTTTTTTCAATCAAACATATGAATTTGATCCTAAACCCGGATAAGAGGGCTGATCACCCTCTACCAAACGGACCCTCAATGTATTTAACAATAAAACTAATACAAGTTAAGCAACAAAACACTTTTCATATTTAATCGCCTTTTATGGGTAATTTGATACATGGATCGTACTCAATTTTTTAAAACTATTTGTTTTAAAATTAGAGCGACGTGGCTCCTGATACCAATTGTAGAAATCGTAGAGGGGGTGAATACTTTTCCTTTTAAAAACTTAAATTGTTTTGTATCAAATTGTCTATCAAGCGTGACACAATATGAAGAGTTTTCATACTAGTTATATACATGTAGCATCAAATCGTATTACAACAATACAAACCAAAGTACAATGTTCACATTTATCCACACACAAACATATTCAAAACTATATAAGCAACATAACACGCAATTGCAAGTATAAAAATAAAGCGATAAATGTGAGTATAAATGTAAAGAGATAAGTAAAAAGAAATGCAAACCGGACATGATGATTTATAGTGGTTCGGTCACGAATCTCCTCTTCGCCCTACTCCACTCCCCGAGTATCCAACTCGAGAGTTACTTCACTAGTCAACAAGCTCCCTTTAGGCAGAGAAAACCGTATACAAGTAGCTCCCTTTATTTATTTATTTATTTTTTTTTTTTATGATATGTACTAATAAAAAGAAAAGAAAAATATTTTTGTGTTTTTTATATGATATATTAACAATAAGACAAGTTCAGATCAAAGTTGGATAGAAATCGTAGCAAATGCCTCCCCGGCAGCGGCGCCAAAAATTGATTCGCTGATAGTATATATATAAAATATATAAGAATCAAATCAATGATAAAAAGATTCCGGAAGAGATATTCCCGGGTCGTATGTCCCAACGAGGCTGCAATTGAAATTTATCCTGGTTTGATGAGAAATTGAATGATGGAAACACTGATATAATTATAACTAAAATTAATTAAATAAAACTTAATTTAATCTTATGTTTATTCTACGGAAAACAAGCAAAGGGAAATGAGGATCTTAAAAACTAAGGGAAAACATAATAGTTTAAATTGGATAGAACTTAAAAACTACGGGAAAGCATAATTAATTATCAGGGACATCCTAAATTAATCTATACTTAAAATACGGGAACAGAATCAGGTATCGGGGAGGTTAATACTAGAAATTAAGAAAATACAATGCTAAATTAAATTAAAAATCAAAATTAAATTCTAATTAACTTAACTTGAAAAATAAAGAAAACTAGAACTAAAACGGAGGTCGTTTGAATGTAAAACGAAAAGAAACGGTAAAATGCACCCGGTAAAAACGGGTCTAAAACTGAAATTTAAGAAAAATTAAGCCTATACTAAATTTTATATTTTTCCTAGACACTAAATGACAAAAGAAAATTTTGTAAAAAAAAGAAAAATATTTTTTTTATTAATTTTTGGATTTTTTATGAATTTTTAAAGATTAAATACTAATTAAAACTAAGTAAATAGAAAAAGACAAAAAATAAAAGTTATAAAAATTCTGAAAAAATAAAATTAAATAAAGAAAAATTTAACAATTCTAAAAATGTAAAAATGCCCAAAAGTTACTGTTTAAAATTAAAGTAATTAAACTAATTAAAATTAAACCTAAATTAATTAATTATATTAAATAAAACTAACTGCTGTTTACTTTAGGGACTAACAATGAAAGGGTAACAAGGACTAACGGGGCAACAGGCAACTAACTATGGGCATTAACATTGTTAACTATAAAAAGGGAAATTACACAAATGGTCCCTGAGTTGGACCCCGATTATCAAGGTGGGTCCAAGAAGCTTATTAGCCAAAAGTCAAAACAACAAACTTGTTCAGGGGCTTATGGGGAGCATTTTTTGTAATAAGCACTTACCCTGAATTCTAAAAGAATAAGCCAGAAATGTAAGCTTTTGTGCTGACAGTGGCTTATAAGGCTTATGAGCTTATTTTCTTTTCTTTTAGGGCTTAAGCTCACAAGATAAGCTGGAAACTAATGAAATAAGCTACTAGGCCTAAGGGAGTCTAAATTAAGCTATGGGAACCTAAAATAAGGCCTAAAATAAGCTGATATACTAAATAAGCTATGCTAAACAGTTTTAAAAAGGGAGAAAAAGAGGAACTTTAAGCTAATATTAAGCTAACTAAATAAGCATTCTAATTAATTTAAGCTGCTAAACCTAAGAGGGACACCTATAAGCTACATTAAAAATCACTAAGGTCCTAAGGCTATGTTTAAAATAAGCTAGAAAAATTGGGCTTAACCCTGGTGCTCAGCACCAGGGGAGGTTATGCAGTAAGCTTAAGGCTTTTTGGGCTTATCACAATAAGCACACTGGGGCTTTTTAGCCAAAACCAACCAAAGACAGAATAAAAAGGGTGGTAGTTGAGCTTACTTGCACAATTTGAGCTATTATAATAAGCTCAAACCTGCTGGTTTTGGGGCTCAAAGTTGGCTGATTTCAAAATTATGGTATACATGCACACTAAGCCAGAACTTGGTTAATTCAAAAGGACAGAGCAAATGGACTTTTCTAAAGCTTAATTATGACTAAAACTAACACAATAAGATGATGCTTAAGCTGTGTAAACAGCTTAAGCTGTTTAACCAAAGGTGGCTTTATAAATGTTGACAGAAAGGTCAAAGGGATTTAAAACTGATTTTTTGAACTAAAAATTATAATTAAATCTGTTTAAATGAGCCCACACACTCAGCCAAGAATGGCTGAGTGCCTTTGACCCATTGTAAAACTCATATGACCCATTTTGCATGCTAAACCAAACACCCCTTTAATTCTATAAAAAGGGTTTCTACTGATTTTTAAGTGAAATGAAGGATGAGAAAGGTTGTTACAAGTGATGTTTAACAGCTTTGACACAATTTCATACAACATAAACAGAATTAAAAAGCTTGTATGGATCTTGTAAAATTCGACACTAGCAATATCAAGAACTTTTAACCTTTTTTATTAAAAACAGAAATATTACAACATAAAGCTTTGAAAGTTGAATTGAATTACACTAAATGCTTAAAAAAACTTTAAAATTAAAATTAAACTAAAACATGGTGCTAAATGGTGCTGTGTTTGTTGTGAGAGTAGGAAGCAATCCCAGCAATCCTAGCCCTTTGTTTTGCCTTGTATCAATCTCACCATTGAAAGGGGGTACGGGGTTGAGTGATCTTTGCAAGGGGATAGGGTTATAGGGTTGTGGGTTGTGGGGAAAGGTGAGGGTGAGCTGTGGTAGTACTTAGGGAGGTGGTTTGGCAAGAAAAACCATGGGAAATGGCTGGTATGGGTTTGGCGGGAAAGGTGAGGGTACAGTTATGGTTGCAGTGTTTTAAAAGGTAAGGTTGAAAAAGATGCAACACTAGTCCTCTATCTTTCTCTCTTTTTTCATTTCTTACTAAGCCGATTTTAGTTATAAAAATAGTTTAGAAAATAACACAATTGGTCCTTGTGGTTTATAAGAAAAGAATAAAGAAAGGTTTGAAAAATTGCAAAACTGCCCCTTGCTGTTTATAACTAAAAGAGAAAAAGGGACTTTCAATAATTGGCAGCTTTGGTCCCTGGATTCTTTTTGCCTCTTTTTCTTTTATAAAACACTTTTAAAAATGATAACTTTAGTCCCTAAAGTTTTGTAAAAAAGGGTTGTGGGCTTTTGTTGGGCTTGTATTGGGCCCACTGGGTTTGGGTTTGGGCCCAATAAGGTTTAGGCTTATGTTATTGGGCTTTTTAAGGCCCAATAAGGTACAAGGTTGGTTATTGGGCTTTTTCAAGCCCAA